>JAUCMT010000051.1:14753507-14768424 GCA_032357475.1 Enteromius thamalakanensis
AGTGTCTTATGAAAAAGAATCTAAACGCTACAAAGATATAACGGAGGCAGTGGAATTAGGTTTACTTTTTAAGTTTTCCGTGGTTGCTGACATTTCTGTCTCAATAACAGAGGGTGTATGATCAGAGGAAAGTTAAGTTTAAAATAGAAATGTTTAAATGTAATATATTTTTCTGCTCTATATTTTAAATGGGTCATAAAACATCAATAATTATCAATATCGACCGATATGAAACACTGATATCGTGATACAGTTTTCAGCCATACTTGCAGTACTAAGACATGTGGTGAAGATGCAAATCTGTGTCATCGCTAAAAAAACCACTTAACAGAAATGCCAACCATCCTGTGCTTCACATAGTTCAGCCTCCGCGTGAATCCATCATTGCACTTCTATACGTGCGCCTTTTCTTAACATTTCCCCAATTTTGGAGGCTCTGACCTTTGTTTTTGTTGTGTTTTGCCGGTGGTCACGCTTTCACTCATGGATTTTCCTTCAGTCAGCAGATCTGGTGTGTAACAGGAAGTGGAGGTAAGCTGCTCTCTCAAAGTGCAGCATTTGCCTTGACTCATAATTTAACGATGGAACGGAACGTGTCGAGGCTAATGCTAAGTGTATTGATCCTGATCGCCTAACCTTCCTGTCCACATGACACCCTAAACCTCCCTGGATAGAGCAGCTAAAAGCTCTCGGCATCTGTTTGGATGACATTCAGATGATAAGAGCACATCTTTTATTTGAAGGAAAGGTGGGGTCGGCATTCGTCAGTTGTGTGTTGCTTGCTCTCTAAAATGAGGACACACATAAAGAGCAATGCTTTGGACTTCGGCTACAAGGCCAACTTTAAAACCAGTTGCATCAACAAGCCAAACATCGGCTTTCGGTCCTTCAGTGATCTTTAAAGTCATCTGTTTCCAACTATAAACACTCATCAATGGTTTCTCTCCGTGTGTTCGGGACGCATCTGTGCTTGCCACCCCGAATCATTAGCTTTTGATCTTCCCATACTTGTTGTGTGAAGGCAGATGGGATCAGATCAGCCTTAATCATGCCATGAGTGTGTGACGCCATGAGGCTGATTGTGGGTAAAGGTTGAAGGTCTCTTTGTAAGGAAGAGCTTGGGCTTTGCTTGTGGAGCGTATGGACAGGGCAGGGTGCCATATGGGTAATCTGTTCACCGGGCTCACATGGTGTAAGTTGGCACCTTGTTTGCTCCTGGATGGCACTGCCTTAGATACAAACATACCATCTGTGTGTCTGTCTGTCCCATGCAAAACGTTCAGGCATGATGAGGAGTTGAAGGTGGTTGCTGGGGTATTGCTATGCAGTGGCGTAGATGTTTAAGCTGTTTTTACTGTAAAGTGTTGTCGTTTTTTCCAAAACAAAATGGCAATTTAAAAGCAGTTAAGATAGTGAGATCATGTAATTTTGAGTTCATAAAATTGGTATCGTTGAGGAACCGGTGTCGAACTCTAGGTATCAGTATCAGAATGTTTTGAACGATACCCAGCCCTACCCATGATTCTTGTGTTAAGGGGTGTGTGTGTTGGTTTGGGGAGGTCAGTGTTGGTCTGGTTCACTCAGAGTTTAATGTGCATGCTGCAGGGCTCTCCTCTGCTGTAACAGCATTAAACATGCGCTGCATTGATCATAGCTTCACGCTGCAGGGCTCATTTCTGAGAGCGGTGAATTAGAAGCTTCTTGCAGGATTGGCCCTCCACTCACATGCAGCAGAAATGTAGCTGGACACCAGGCCTGCAAACACCACAGTTTGAGTCCTGCTTCATGACCTCATCCATGATTTGCTTGTGGACGTGTGTGATAATGGAGCATGTTTATGAGATAAAAAATCAGCGTCTCATCCCACATTTTTTCCTTCAGTGTGAATCATCCATTTACATCTTTATTTAGTTAATTAACTGAATAGTTAAATTGAAATTCTAATTGATTGACAGCCCTAATGGATTTAGTATTGACAATTTACTGTTAAATAGAAATGTGCTTTTTTCCAGTTTTATCTATTATATATTATTTTCTATATTTGGCATTTTTTAATCTTGGAGTGCCTGTTTTGCTGTATAAATGAACAGGAAGTTCACCAGTTGAACACAATAAACCTGCTCAGGTTCAGTTGCTGTAGCGTGTGGCATATGCAACAGTGATAACTATGAACAAAGACGATTTTAAATGTTGTATCAGGGATTTTATAACGACTAAATATAAATTCAAAAGCAAAATCTTTTATTAGTGAGTTGCATGAGCCTATTAGTGCCCATCTTCTGCCATCTAGTGATTTATAATGCAAATTTTAGGCAATTTACTGTAGGAATATAATATTTTTTTGTTGCCTTTTTAGCTGTTACAGCACCATTTTTTGCCCGATCTCTTTGAGGACTTTGCATGCTTGTTTAGAATTGTACGATGCATTAACTTGCATGATTTTAAGTTTTGAGTTTATTCCTAGGCTTTTGTGTACACTAGGTAAAGACCATGTTTTAAATGACCCTGTTTTAGCTGTCCATATGCAAAAGTGAAACATTTTGACTAATAATTGTCCTGCTCCTTTTATTGATGTTGAGTGTAAAACCCAGGACTAGTAAAAAAAACCTCTCATCTGTTCTACACACTTTAACTGCAGTAATAATCCACACTGGATAATGACAACACCACCGTGCTCACTGTGAATCGCACTGTTCAGGGAACAGCATGCCGCTCATGTTTAAAGTGCCCTTTTATGCTTTTTCAAACATGCAGTGTGTCATGTAGCTGTATGTGAACATAAACTATCTGTAAAGTTGTGACGCCGACAGTGCACGATAAATAAAGTTATTGTCTATCAAAAACAAGAGTCGACTCACATTCGCCTGAACGAGTCGTCAGCAATTTGAATCTTTCTCTTTTACGAAGTAACATATTTGCATAATGCCAGCCCCGTTCTATGTCCCGAACAACTTGCCCCGCCCACAGAACTTTTCTAAGTGGATTACATCATGTCAAGAAGTCGCTGTATCCTGCGCTGTTCAGTTATGACAATGGGTTTTTTGTTTTCCGGCACATTCTGTAGCGGTAGACCAATCACAGCACTGAGAGCTCACGGGAGGGAGGGGTTTAGACAGACTGAGTCTTTGAACTGCTTCACACGAGTTGTTTACCAATCATTTAGAAATGGGGTAAAATTAAATCTATTTTAGGAGAAAACTAAAGTGTTTTTGACCTTGTATACATGCAAACCTGTTTTAAGAGACTCATAAAACAATATTAGCAACCTTTAAAATAGCATAACAGGGGCAAAACAGTGATTTAATCTGAAACACAGCGCAACAGACTATATTCTTCATTACATTGTGCACAAAGTGCATCGCAAATGACGTTTTATGACAGATACTTCATCAAAGTGATATTACAAAATGCGACACGTTAGGTTGTTATTATATACAATATTTTTCATTCATTCTGAATCTCTGAAGAGCTGCCCCGCTTGTACATGAGTACTTTATTTACCCTTTAATTCAAGCAATGCAGCTCGACATGTCTGCTCTTTTTGCTGTTTTGTTAAGGCAAGCACTTGCCCTGGATGTTGTTTTCCCTGGCAGTTTACCGTTCACGAGGGCATTGTTGAATCTAATACTGTACGCCATCGCTATCATAAAACATAGAAAATGGTAGAAAGCACAGAGGGCATCCCACACACACGGTGCTGCTGAAGTGATGGTCAGTCTGAATGTTGTCCTGTCTAGACGTGAGTGCGGTGGGACGGATGAATAATTCAGTGGAGATCCCACAAGGACAACATCTCTCCGCGCCCCTGAGTTACGTGCCATAAAGCCTCCTCATAAAAACATCCTTCCTTCTTAATTAGCCGCAGTATGTGTATCTTTGAGTATTACAGCGAGGCTCAAACACACTGTTTATGTGAGAACCGTGCGTTTCCGTCTAGGAGAGCGTGTGAATCCTGGAGTCTGGCTGCATTCATATTTAATCTCCCGGCATCATTAATTGAGGCCCTCGTGTGAGCGAGCACAGTACGACTGCAGCAATTAGCAGCGCCTCTCGTTTGCCCTTATGCCACAGTTACGAATCACGGTTGCCCTTTACACAGCTGTCCGGCTCATTCACCGGATGAAAGGCCTGACGCACCAGCGCTCTCTCTTTAACTCTTTACTAACTGCGTAAACACCACAAGCGCTCAGGCTAGTTTATTCAAACCCTTTCCGTTTGGCTTCTCTATAAATGGAAAGAGTTTCAGATGATGCTGGTTATTTTAACAACAGTTGCACTCGCAGGAAACAAGAATGCAGCAATATATAGCATGATTAATCAGCATGTTGTAAACAATGTTATACTCAATTGTTTGCAGATGGCAAGAAAAAACAACTGAATCTTTGTTTTCTGTTCATGCTGTGAGCGTTTTGATTATTATGTTCATTGTTTTTGTGTTTAGTAATATTTGAAGCTACTTCAGATTCTGAAAAAATCCCAGAAGCTCCCCGGGTATCAAAATATATAAATGATAATATCCTGATAAAATGTTTGATCTTAACTTTTAATATTCATATGTAATTGGGCTCAGCTGATGAAACATGGCTCTTGGGGATCAATATCATCATCTTTGATGTTTAGTCGTTTTTCGGTGTACAAGGCACTGCCCAGATGGAAATATATAACTATTCCTAAACAGTATTTTTCATACTTCTGCTGGAAAGGGAATATAGAAAGCCCAGCTTTAAAGTAGTAGTCTTTCTTTAAACAGACTCTTAGAGTTGTTTTATCTCTGTGTCTTGTCTTTTGTGTTTTTGAACTCACATTCAGAGGCGGAGAAACAGGTCACTCTTGAGCTGCATTATAAATGATGTCCTCAGTTCAACGTTTCTCAATTCCTGTCTTGTCTGCACAGCTTCCTGGTGACCTCAGCAAGATGCACCTGACAGACCACCCCCACCAGCAGATGCACATGGCGCCCAGCCAATCAGGATGCAGCATCGCCAGTGACTCGGGGAGCAGCAGCCTATCAGACATCTACCAGGTACAGTCTCTTCTTCTGATGAACACTTGAAGAGCGCTCGGTGCTCGGAGTCAAAGTTTGAAGTGAATGATTGAATCAGTATTTTGAACTGACAGTTCGTATTGTGCTACTTTCCCATACTGCAAAAAAAAAAAATCTAAAATATTTTTAAATGTATAGCTTAAAATATGCAAAAATATGTTTGCTTAAATATAATACAAAATATATTCATGTCAATATATTTTGTACAAAAAAAATTAAAATGCAATAAAATATTATATTTATATATATTTTTATTTTTGTATTTTTTTTTTATATATTTTTTACAAATATGTTTCATTTGTGTCAATGTCAATAACAATTATAAAAAAAAAAACATTAAAAGAACAATGAACACTACATTTATTACATGTAGAATATACTTTATTCTATACCCATAATTCTACCCAGTACCTTAACTTAATAACTGCCGCACTATTAATAAAGGGTAATAGTGCCGTATGTGTTCAGTCATTCAGTCAGTATTTTTGTTTGTATAGTTTAAATGAAAAGAAGCTGTTAAAGGTCACAGAAGGTGCTTGCGACACACTATTGAGTACTGCTTCCTCTCTGACTTTCTCAGAAACACGTGCCTTTTCTGTCCTTCCTTTTCCTTTCATACTTATTCTTTTGGACCGACTGATCTGGTCAGTTATAGATCATGATCTTGATGAAGAATTAAGGACTTATACATGGCTTATATTCTATATTTATTATATACAAGGTTTGTCTTTTGGCCAATGATGTGTGATGCATGAGCCTAGAAATACAGTCTAAGGATGACATCAGATTAATATTGATTTAAAACTATGAAAACAAAATGTGAAAGCATGCTGTAGAAAGCTATTTTAAATTCTGCATGAGCGTGACAATCAGGGCCCGAAATTAAGTTTTTGACACGATTAAAAAATCGACTGGCCAAGCTTATTTTCTACCCGCCAAAGTTCAGAAAGATTTAACACGTTATTCTGTATATTATGTGTGCTTCAGACAGAGAGGAGTCACAACATCATTAAAACATCAATAAAACAACTTTTTGGTCATTTTATTATAACTTGGAAATTACTTTGAAATGAACTATCTGATCTAGTCAGACTCCTTGTTTTTCTATTATTTAGAAATGATTTTTAATGAACTCTTATTGAACTCTAGTCAGACTCCTTGTTTTCTCCGTCCATGAAATCTGGCCTCCTGCTTCTGACGCCACTAGCACAAAACTACCGCTACATTGATAGTTAGTATTAGTACACAGTGGGTTCATCCTTTAGAAAGCATTGTTCCAGCAGTAATAGTCATTAGTAAGCAGTTCATAAATACAGCTTTAAATGCCTTGTTCTTGATTTATAATCATATCTGTAGATTTAGAGGAGATTTAAAGGCTCGTTATCTTCCAAACAGAACAAATAAACAACACAGAGGGATAAAAAACTATTTCATAATGCAAAAAAAAATTGAAACAGCTATTGATTTATCATGAAAGGTTTCAAAAGTATAAAAAGTCTATTCATAAAGTATCTGAAAAGATCTACTCTATAAACAATGCATTAAATAAAGACAAAATCAATAACTAATGAGTAAATAAAATAATCTTAAACAATAACTAACCATGTCTCAAGTCAAGTGAATCCTCTTATTACAGGCATCCAATACTGACGCCCCACGAGGGGCAAAAATAAACATGTTCCTTGAGCAGGTGAGAGAAGATCGAGCGCAAGAATAATCACACGCAGATGAAATATCATGGACTCGCGTTTCTTCATATATAGATCCATTTTCCTCTCGCGGAAATGATTTCCCGCACGCGCCAGCATCAGTGTTGCGCTCTCTTATTAATGCCATCAATTTGTTGGGTTTTTCGTTCTGGCAAGGCACCGAAATCCGTGTTTTGATACGGTTTGGTACATGCTGGTACCGGGTTTCGTACTCAACCCTAGGCCGGGGAGCATCACAGACATCCGCGAGAACTGATACTGATTAACATTACTGGTGAAAAGATTTACTCTTTAAATTGAACTCGCCAGACAAAGAATTTGCTCGCGTTTGGCGAGTGACGAGTGTTAATTACGGACCATGGTGACAATCAACATCTGGTGCTGATATCAAACGGTCAAGACTGATTCATCAGCTGAACCAATATTGAGTTTAATATGATGAACAATGCTGAATAAATCAGAGAAGAAGAGGTTTATGATTTGTATATGAATCAGATGATTATTGAAAGGTGCATTAGGAGTGTGCTGACTCCCCCTGGTGTTCACCTGTTTTGTTGGTCAGACAAAACAATCAGAAAAAAAAACTACTCTGTGTGTCCAACATCGCATTGTTTACATGCATGATGTGCATTTACATTGTATTATTACACTTGTGTTTGAACACAAGTAAAAGATTTAATGTTGTTTAATAAATATAAGACCATACACCATTCATCTTAGTTACACACATGCACAGCAAGCCAATACACGCATGACAGATGCCGTTTGCTCTGAATGTCACAGATATTTGCAGATGTTCATGACAGGAAAGCATGCAAATGCAGAACCAGACGTGACATTTGCATCCAGAGCTTGAATCAGAGTTTCTTCTTAGAAGAGATTATATTGACACTAATGAGAAAGGAAGTGCTGAATAGGAGTCCAGTGGGACACAAGCCTAATACCGATCGGCCACAATCAGTGCTGTTTGTTCCTCCGCAGGCCACTGAGAGCGAGATGGGTGACGTGGATCTGTCCGGCCTCCCCGAAGCTCCTGTGGACTCTGAGGAAGAAGAGGAGGATGAAGATATCGAGCGCTCCTCCGAGGCTCTTCTGGGCAGAGATCTGGTGCGAGAGTGTCTGGAGAAGGATGCAGTGGACCGGAGCGATGACGAGATCGGTAAAGAGCATGGTTGTTGATGAAAGAGAACAGGCAAAAGGGTTTCTGGAGGTTCACATTCACCGTCCCAATCAGAGCAGGAAGTGGAAAAAATCGTGGCACTAAGTGAAAGGCATTGGTGAAAGTTAATATCCATTAAATGAATGTGTTCTTCAGTATCAAATATATAAACACCCTTCATATCGAGATACACTTGAGATGCATAAAGATGTGAAGCCTTGTCTGGAGGTCTCTTATGCTCATCAAGACTGCGTTTATTTGATCAAAAATACAGAAAAATTATTTAAATATTCTTTAAAATATAATTTATTCCTGAATTTTCATCAGCATCATAACTCCAGTCTTCAGTGTCACAAGATCCATCAGAAATCATTCTAATATGTTCATTTATGTTATGGATTCTTTTGAAGAATGATAATTAAAAATGTAAAAAATTTAAAAAGTCTTTATTCAAAGTAGAACAACTATATTTTAAAAGTTTGGAGTCAGTGATTTTTTTATTTTTTGACATAAATTAATACTTTTATTCAGCAAGGATGTGTTAATTTGATTAAAAAAAGTAGATAGTGAAGACTTGTTAGAAAATAATGTATTCCTATTGTTAATTATTTATTATAATTTATTAATAGAATTTTTATTTATATTAGTGCTGTCTATTGATTAATCACATCCAAAATAAAAGTTTTTTTTTTACATAATATATGTGTTTATGCTGTGTTTATTAATTATGTTTATATTAAAACACACATGTACAGTTTACATTTTGACAGTATTTACATGTTAATGCACTTATATATTTAATTTTCTTATATTTGATATTATATCTAAATATATTTTATATATAAACATAACATTTTATGTATATACACGCATGTGTTTGTATTTATATATACTTAATAAATATACACAGTACATATATTATTTAAAGGAAAACTTTTCTAATGTGATTAATCATGATTGATCTGTTGACGGCACTAATTTATATTAATAAAATATTTTTATAAGCTATTAAGCTTAAACTTTTTTTATTTTATCAAGAAAGTAATGGAGATCAATAGAAAGTATTACTAATTAAGCACATTGCCTGCTCTTTAGACATTTATATTTGGAGAACACTGGTATATTACGTGTTCAGTTACTTCCTCAAATTTTCATTACTTTTTAAATCTCTCTAAATGTACTTTCATGTAACCCACAGAAACCCTTGCTTGCTGCAATCAAAAATGTGTTTGAAAATCAGGACAAAGAAGCTTACGCATAATTGTTGCAATGCTAAAAAGTGTAATTAATTTAGTTCGCATGCATGTGATTTTACCTTAAACCTCCTCAACATCTCTCTCTACAGAGCAGCTCCTGGAGTTCATGCATCAGCTGCCGGCTTTCGCTAACATGACCATGTCCGTCCGGAGGGAGCTGTGCCGGGTCATGATGTTCGAGGTGGTGGAGCAAGAAGGCACCATCATTCTTCAGGACAAACAGGAGGTAGAGACATGTCAGGGTCACTAGTACTAGTAGAGCTGGTCAAATCAGTTCTGTTACTGTTCACATGCTTTTATGAATTAGATTTATGGATGTATGGCATAAAAACAAATAGACATCTTTATGATCTTACCCAAAACAACGATCTGTAATAGTCTGACATCCCTTTATTCAGAGATCTGGAATAATATTTTAGACAGGACCGGTTTCATACACATACGTGATTAAGAGAAATCATTTAAGGCCAGACAAATGATTCATGGTTACAGTAGTAGAGACAAAACCAGCCTTTTAAAGAGCACTGTGTGTGTAATTTTCTAAGATCTCAGACCACAGGAAGACGCTTTGAAGCACATTATAAATGAGTTTAAAGAAGAGCTGAGAGGGGAAATGCACCGAGACATGTAGCCGTGTTATTTGTGTGTGTGGGCTGCTGTGAAGGTCAACGAGACAAATACGCTTCTGTGTGGATGAGGAGGAGACAGAAACAAAGATCTAGATACACACATACACACAGTTTCACTTTAATGAAGCCACTTCACCTTTTCAGCCTGGGGCATATGGCCAAAAATATTATCACAATATTAATATTTAGCACAGAGCTAAATTAGGAAGGAAAAACCTTTTATGTGTTTGTTAGACCTTGTGAATAAAGGTTAAACCGTTCACGATGCAACTTTTTAATTTAGGGCCCCATGAACTCTGTTTTATTTTTTACTACATTCTTTTTCTCCCTTCGTTTTTTTTACTAGATGATTCAATGCAGATTTAAAAATGGGGTCTAATTAATTACAACTTTAACAATTAAATTAATTTTTAAAAATGGAATAAAAATGTAATTTACAACAAATATTGCAATTTAATTATTTTTATTATTTTTACAACACTGCATAATTTTAGTATACCGTGCTTACATATTCCTATCATTAATTAAACTGGACTTAGATGGGCTGATGTAATGGTCTGTCAGGTTTAGTATGTATTTGACGGTTGTTTATCTCAAAATGATGAAACGATGAAAAGTTTGTGACTGGCAGAGCAGCTGTGGAGATGAAGCTCTGGAGTCTTGTTTATTAAGATGCAGATGCTAAAATAACCGTAAGCTAAGAGTTAGCCTATTAGTGATAAACACTGGCTAGATGAATCCTTAGGGAGTAAAAATGTCTAGAGCTTATCATCGCTATCGACATGATTCCTGGAATGCCATCTTTTTCACCACAATATCAACATCTGTAACAACCGATCATTTGATGTCTGTGTGATCACAGTGCACTGTTGTGCTTTCAGCTGGACCTGTGGTACGTGATCCTGAACGGTGCTGTGGAGATCAGCTACGGAGACGGCCGGACAGAGATCCTGTGCATGGGCAACAGCTTCGGGATCTCACCGTCTTTAGACAGACAGTTCATGAACGGGGTCGTGTGCGCTAAAGGAGATGACTGCCAGGTGAGAGCGTATATACAAGCTCATTTCTGTCACGCAAGAAGAAAATCATGCGCTGGTACATCATAAATGTGAGATTACGACAGCCATTGTGATGCATGTCAGAATTATGAAATCAATTGGAAATTATGATATACTGTGTGACATAATTATACAATAGAAGATAAATGAATAGAAATCATGAGAAAGACAGAAAGGCGTCACAAAAAGAAATTATAAAATAAAAAGTAGAAAATAAAATAAATTAGGAAAAATAAATATTTATATCTAATAAAAATATATGTAATATAATATATAATAAATATATAAATAAATAATATCAATATACTATGAGATATAATTATCTTGTAATTGTGAGGTTATGAAATACTATGTATTAATTATGAGATAAAAAGTCAGAATTATGATATATTAAGTTGCAATTATGAGATAAAGCTGAAATTATAAAATTTATATTATACTATATATTATAAAACTATATATTATAAAAGTGACAATTATAAAATGAGACAAATTTTGAGATATTAAGTCGAGTATATATATATATATATATTCTGTGTATTATGAGATAAAAACAAGGTGGCATTAAGTCAGAATTATGAGATATAGCTGAACTCTCATAATTATGTAATAAAAGTTACAATTATGAGAACTATGACAAAGTCGAAGGTAACAGATAATTACAATCATGAAGTAAAAAAATATATATATATTAGAAAAGTTAAAATTATAAGTCAATAATGACATAAAAATACAAAAGGAGGGAGAGTGTTTTGAAAGTCATTGGGATCCAAACATCTTGAAGCATTTGGAACAGCATGAGGGTGAGTAAACGATGAGCGAATGTTTCTTTTGTCTTGGCTGTTCTGTGTCTTTAATGTGCAGCACAAACCACTTGAGTGAACTTCTCATTGGTCTGCATCATACCACACTCCCTCACACAGAGCCGCTTTCCCTCGCGACGCACCTTTCTTGTGTTCAGTGGTGTGCGGAAGTACTAACCCTTAAGCTCATCCGAACCCGAATGATTTTCTTTCTGGAGACCTTTTAAAGAAGCAGCATGCTAAAATCTTCTAAAATCACTTAATGGCTTAGTGTGAGGAACTAAGGATGCTAAAAAAGGTCAAGGGTTCAAGTCTCGGGAAATGCATGACCCAATAAAAACCTATTTCTTAAATGCATTGCATATAGCTTTGGATAAAAGCGTCTGTTAAATGCAAAAATTCAATGGTTTTGCATGTTACAACACATGTAATAAGCAATATATTTACATTTCCAGGTGTTGAATATATTTTTGTTATCTCGTACAAACGCTAGAAATCATGCTTGACTTCTGTGAACAGAAAGGCCTGCCTTTTTTTATTTTGATTGGCCGTCTCAAACATTTTGACATTGATTAGTGCTAGTTTTCAGCTCAACAACTTACCGATCAGTGCTAGAGATATAAATATCAAATGTCGCAGGAAGGGTTATCCCTGTCTGGTTCATGTCTCGTTAAATGTCTGCATACTGACCCAACCATTCATGGTTCAATCAGAGTTAGGAGTGAACGGTGTTATCACTGACAGTCACAAAGTGCTGTGGTCAGGGTCCGAATGCAAATGCTTCCTGATATAGCAACACTGCTGATTCCCTAAAATAAAGTCTCCACCTCAACTTCCTCTTACGCTCTGAGTCTTCTCAGACACGTTGCACTGAGCGTGCTCCACTCATGAGTTGGTGCTGTGAGTCTCCGTGCGTGGTGCAGACTAACCTCCTGCTCTACTATCAGTTCATTGCTCTTCCTCATGTTGTTGTGGACCAGTTTGTGTGCATCGCACAAGAAGACTACTGCCGCATCCTCAACCATGTGGAGAAGAACACGCACAAAGTGGAGGAGGAAGGCGAGATCGTCATGGTGAAGGAGCACCGAGAGCTGGACCGCAGCGGCACCAGGAAGGGCCATGTTGTCATTAAGGTGAGCAAGAGTCACTGTAGTTTAGAATGGGAACCTAAATATGATTTACGGAAAGCAAAAAATGTATGTAATTTGGATGTTAAGTCAGGGTTTAAACCTTGATCTGATGTGATCAGGAGCCATCTATACCAAGTCTTTACCTTGGGTTAGTGTCTTTTTCAAATCAGTCATCTTTGTTATTTCTGCCACATCCTTTTGACAAGCCTTACACCGTGTCCTAACTACAAGTGACGCGACGCTGCGACACGCGATAAGAGGCATCCTTTCCATGTTCAACACGCGAAAGTTTAATATGAACAATATCAGTCACTCAGTATGTAGATTTAATAATCTTACAATGGTTTTATATTTATATATTAGATTATAAACGGGTTGTGACATTTGACGAGTCGTGTCACATCTAGTATGGACACCCAACTTGCTTGTCGCTGGAATTGCGAGACCTAAGTTTCTGATTTTGTTTAGCCTTTTGAGATTATCTTCTTACCCCACTGGTAGATATTTCTGCTTTTTCAGGCAAAAACTAAAAATATGTGGATATTATTTTCAGAAAACAGAACAAAACTAAATGCAAAAAAAAAAAAATAAAAAAAAAATAAATGCATCTTGATTATAGAATTTTTAGATATTAGATACTACAAAACCAGACAGAAATACTAAATAATAAAATCATGATCTTGTCAGAAGTGTAATGCTGGTCAAAGGGATGTGGCAAAAATAACAAATGATGACCGATTTGAAAAAGAAACGTCACATTAAGACACTAACCCAAGATAAAACCTTGATCACATCAGATCAAGACTTAACCTAACATCCAAAATACACATTTTATGCTTTATCTGTAGATTTCAGTTTCAGCACTTACCTTTAAAGACCATGAGCTAGCAAGCTAACACGATTATATTGCTTACCCTGTTGGCAGACAAAAAAAAATCTAGACTAGAGGAGCATGTTTTGCAGTCGATGTATATAACATTTTATTCCTCTTATTTTCTGATTTATGGAGTTATGTATAGATTAATCCAAAATCATCTCTGCAAAAACCATTAATGTCAGCGAAATCAAGCAAGCAACTTTTTTTTTAATCCAGTGTTCAGATTTCTGTTCTGGGAATGTATGCAAATTAGTGCATTCATAATTTAATTATATAAAGTCTCCCTTACATATTTAAACATGACATTTCAATAAAACTTGTAACAGTAAATGTAATGTCTTGTTATTCTGTGATTAATCGGGGGAAACTGGGGAAGGTCTGTGAAGTCTGCAAGTTTTAAAATGTTAAAATGTTGACCTGTGGTGTCTTGGGTTTCGGTGCGAGTTAAACTAGACTGGACTCTGCCGCCTGAGCATTTCCCATTTGTGTCGAGTGAAGCAGTGCTTCCCGTCACCCGTCAGATCTGTGGTGGCAGAGCTCTCGGATAAGAGGCGTTCAGGGTCAGGTTCAGTTTCAGGCCGGCTGCTGTCAGTTTCTGATCCTCTGGAGAACGACTGCTCTTCGTGATGTCTGCCTCTGTCACTAGCAGTGCTGTGCTGTAGCTGATTTTGAAAAAGGAACCCCTCTTTTTAACACTTTATAATAACTACACGCTATGAATCATTAGGTAAGCATCAGTAAACAGTCAGGTCATCCTTTATAAAGCATTGTTCCAACATTAATAGTCATTAGTAAACGGTCTGTAAATACAGCTATAAATGTCTTGTTTTATAAGCATATCTAAATAAGCATATCTTCCTCACAGAACAAATAAACAAACAGAGAGATACAGAACTATTCATTTCAAGCTCACAAAAACAGATGTCTGGCAACTACTAAATGTTTCATAACTACCTGATTTAATCATGAATTACAGCAGGAACGTGTTAATAAAGCTTTTATTAACACACTGAGTAACTATTATCATGTGTCTGAAAAATACAATTTATTATTGTACATTTAAATAATTTATTAATCATTTACTTAGACTTTATAAGTGTTCTTATTAAAAAATGACAACTCTTTAATAACTGGTTTGTAAATAATGTAATAATTTAGAAATGATAGGTGCAATTAGGTGTGCAATTATTTTCAGGGAAACGCACGGCGAACGTAGTTCCAGGCAGCTCTCTTGACCGCATTACAGTTCCAT
>JAUCMT010000051.1:14780933-14795165 GCA_032357475.1 Enteromius thamalakanensis
AATCTAAATAAATTAATAGAAAAAAATTGCAGCCTTATGTGATTTAGAAATTGCATGTGCTTAAATTGCGATTTTTTAGCGATTGCGATTAATTGCACAGCCCTAGTTTGTAATGTATTCTAACTGCTACTTTTTATCTAATTTATATTTAACCTAACATTAATTGTAACATTAATTTGTATATCAGCATTATAAATTGGATTAAACATTACATTACACCACTGTTTCCCAAACTAGGCTTAATGTAAGAACCGATGTGGGCTTCTAAAAAAACTAACAAAATAATTTTAAATAAATGTTATAATATTTGAAATATTTGATTTGTTTCACTTACATGTCAGTGACATCAGAGAACTGTAAACTTGCAAATTTTTTAATTATTAGAATATTTACTTGTTTAAAATTTTAAGTAAACATTTTATTTTAAGGAGCTGGATTGACATCCCAGCATTAGACAAACATTAACCTTCTGGTGTCACCAAAAAACCCTCATTTTATATTTACCTTCAGTAACTTGATTGTGGAATAATATTTTACACCCACTAGACTGTTTATTAAGCATAATTATTTCTTTAAATTATTGGTTTTATAAATTATTGGCAAATTTATTCACATGACATTTGTGAAGGATCAATACATTATGAATAAAATACAGCCATTCTCTATACATTTTTACGTAAAAATATGTATTCTCTAAAAAAGTACCTTAAAATGTTATATACTCTAAATGACTCTAATAATAAGTAGTTAATTTTTGGATCTAGATTACTTGTAATCAGTTACTACCCAGCTCTGCTCACTTGTCAGTTCTCTCTTTATCTTTCTCAGGTAATGATTCGAGTGTTGATGGCCTGGTGAATTTCGAAAAGTTACGAATGATCGCGAAGGAGATACGAAATGTGGTGCGCATGACGGCAGCCAACATGGACCCAGCGCTCATGTTCAGACAGAGGTGAAGACTGCACACATCTAGAGCATCAGCTGAAACTTCTTCCCACTCTTACTGTGAAAGATTGACTGTTCTCTTTCTGTTTATGCACGGGAAAACCTGTCACGTAGACTGTGCGTGGGTCCACAGCGCTCTAGACAGTGAGCAAATGGTTGTGTTTTGTGACCATTTATCTGCTGCGATCCGTTTTTGTTTTTTTTTTCGTATGAGAAAGGATTCCTGTATAATTTCTGTTGCATATGAGAAACGTCAAATTGCACATGAAACAAAAGTCTGAACTAAATTACGCTACTCTGTTGATTTCGCAGAAGTGTTAATGCACAACGCTTGAATTCGTCGCTGAATGAATAAAGATGGCTTCAAGATCTATTGAAAAGCTTTCAGATTCTGCACACACATTTGTTATAACGGCACTGATGTAGAAGACCAGAAGCAGCAACACTAACTAAATGTTCTGCTATTTAGTTAGGGCCTATAGTGCTCCTAGTAAAAATAGTTAGCCTGGAGCCTAGTAGCTGTTCTGCTCACTTTTCAGAGTCCAGTCGGATAAAATCACGTGTTTTCTCTTTTAATATGTTTTTATTTAGACGCCATATTCACTCATCCTCATGGAGACACTCGCAGCACATGTTTTCTCTTTCTCTGACAGGATCAAGTTTAGTTTTTGTTGGTGGTGCTTTCTGTCTTGTCTGAGTGTTTCTCTCTTTCTCTTCACCTGGTTTCTGCCTCTCATGGGCTTTGCTTACAGGAAGAAGAGGTGGAAGAGTTTAGGGTAAGTGTGCTGTCCTGCATGTCCTGAATGAGTCATGACCATTAACCTGGACACACCAACTCCTGCGACTCTTCCTTCCTCTCTCTCATCCTCTAAACCATCTGTCTTAATGTAACAGATTGTGGTCGTCGCTTGTGATGTGTTTGTGTATTTTGTGTGTTAATGGAGCTGAAGATGTTGCATGGCTGCATTACGCTGCTGTAGTCGTTGTTTGCGTAGAGCGGCAAGTACACGAGGTTTAATGTTTCAAAATAAATGATAGGACTTTTACAAACAGAAGTCTACAAATACACTACTGGCAAACATTTAATATTTCAGGATTCACAGATGAAAAGGAAGTTCAAAAGAACAGCCTTTATTTAAAAGAGAAATGTCTTTTTTATATAAAAAATGACTTGATTAATGCATCCTTGCTGAATAAATGTAACATTTTTTTATATTACATCAAAGTTTCGTTTACTTGTGACACCATTCCACTTTTGTGGGTGTTACGTTTTTTCTGTTTGTGATTGTCCTCTCATTTATCAGTGAACTGCAGCTCATGGGAATGTTTGTCAGTGTTTTTCTCACTCCTCTTGTGTTTCCTCAGGTCTCTGAGTCAGGGCAGCACTAACTCAAACCTGCTGGACGTTCAGGGCAATCACAAGAAGCGTGTGAGGCGCAGCTCTCTGCTCAATGCCAAGAAGCTGTACGAGGACGCCCAGATGGCACGCAAGGTGAAGCAGTACCTGGCGCACCTGGAGGTGGAGACGGACGAGGAGAAGTTCCAGATCATGTCACTGCAGTGTGAAGCGGCCTACAGCACACGTGTGTACTCTGCTCTCTGTTCAGTTACTGAGTTAAAATTGAGCTTTTCACTCATCTCAAGTAGGGCTGAGTGAGTAGAAATGTATATTTGTATAAATGTAAATTTACTATAACCAGGATGACTTTGGTGCTCACAATACACATTATATAACACATTAAACATATCTATAAAACAGAATTAAGAATAGTAGTATTATTGCACTTTATTTTTTATTTATTAAAAATAATAAACAAAATAATAAATAAAGTGCAATAACACTTATATACGTTAAAATTAAAAGTGAGTATTAAATAAAAACACAATATATATTTATATATAAAAACAATATTTTTATATATTTATGTGGAGCCAGGACCACAAAACCAGTCATAAATTGAGCTTAATAAATAATCTTTCCATTGATGTTTTACTGTACTTATTTAACTTACGGTAAACTTGTTTTCCAGCACTTTTTCCTTTTTTTCTTCTTTTTTTTGGTTGCACATGCGCACCATTTATTTGCACCTCAGACTATACCTAGCATTTAAGGAAGGTATTTGGACTCCTCAGTCCCATTAATGAATGCAGGGTGACCATACGTCCTAGCTGCACTTTCTGAATTGCCTAAAAATTGTCATATTTTCAGAAGGTAATCTCCATTACAAGCAGTTGTGGACGGATGGTCCCCCTGATAAATATCTGAATGCCATCGATGTATTAAAGATGCGCAAACACGCTTTCCAAACATCTGACAGAACATGTTGTGTGTGTTTTCCTGCAGTGTCTAAGAACCTGAGCGAGCGGCGCTCCACTAAATCAGACATGTCCCCGGTGTCCATGCGCTCCGGTGTGTCTTCAGCTAAGTCTCAGAACCGTGTCTCTCAGGTGCTGCAGGTTCCTCCCGTCAGTCTGTACCCTCTGCGCAAGAAGAGCCTCGCCAAAGACCTGTCCGCTGCCTTCGGTACGTGACCCTCGCAGTCTTCCTGAGTGACGTCTGACTGTGTTCATCATCATCTGGATTTTTTCAGTCCCTGACACAGTTCCACAATAATTTCACACTATAATCAAAAAGCTTATTTCATTTTTTCATAATAAGCATCACTTCCATTACTAAGTTTTAATTGTTTCTTAAGACTCTTCTACTATACATAATTGGAGGTTTTATAAATTAATTATTTGTAATTTTTTTATTATTATTATTATTATTATTATTTGAAGTTTATACTTTACCCTGACTGACTCTTGGGAAGTAAAACGTCTCCAAGAGAAAGAAAAAAACCTACTGTACCTGGAAAGCTTCAGTACTCTTCAGAGTTAAACACTCGTGCAAAAATGCTGCAAAATTATGATGCTTTCAAAAATTAATATTTGGTAAAACAGCTTCTGTTCCGAGGTACACCTGCCCAGAGTTTTTCAGGTAGCTTTGCAGGTAGGTTTCTTCATCTTGGAGACGTTGGCCCAGTTCTTCTGGATTGAGTCCGTCTCAGTTTGTTCTGTTTCTTCGTGTGACTCCAGACAGACTGATGATGATCAGATCAGATCTCTGTGTGGAGCACTGGCTGTTGTCAGACAATAATCTCACTGCACTATTAAAACTAATGACATAAATCATGTTTGGAAATGTAAACTGATATTTCCAGCTGTCACGCTATCGCAAAACATAGATATAACCCACTTAAAACCTCTTTTTGTTGCTGAAAATACTAGTGGCCTAAGACTACTGCACAGTACTGTAGGTGTAACAATTAGAAAGTGAAATAATCAATATATAAATGAACAAATAAGTAATTCAGAAAGGAAATTAACCTGCCCAGTGTAGCTGTAACTGATGTGAAAGGCTAGGAAACAAAGAAACATATTATTAGAAAATAAATAATATAATTAAGTGATATTAGGTCCGATTTTTCTTCTTGTGTATTTAATTTTTTCATCTTTCTATGTATTTTCTGCTTTAATTCAGTCTTAGTATTGCAAAGCAGAAAAGTAAATAATCTTCAAGATGAGGAAAATCAACTTAATCCCAAGAGAAATGGACTTATTATTGCTTTAAGCTAACATGACTTCTAAAGTTGATGTTTCTTAATTTAGATATTTGTAATGCAAAACCAGATAAAACATACGAAGTAAGAAATCGTGTGTGGAAACATTAATCAGTGTTTTATTTATTAGTGATAATGCCACCTTCTCACTCTCATTTCTTGTTCTGTATTCACTCTCTCTCAAGTAAAGTAGCAAACCAGATGAACGTGATACAAAATAAGCAGTATTTGACAGTGTACAGCTCATTATATGTTTGGAGTAGAAGTCTCAGGAAGTGCTCCCTCTGCTGTCTGAACGGTGTCTGCTGTGCTCTTCAGCTCCTAACTCACCTCAGACGCTGAAGAAAGCAGCCGGAGCGGCCGATGACATCAGCCTCAAGAGACCCGAAGACACGGCCACCGTCTCGTCTCTGCACTCCAGTCCTACCGTCTCCCCGCAGGGATTTCCTCGCAAAGGTACGACCCCACAAACCTCCAGTCACCTGTAAATCTGATAGAAAACACACGGCTGCACTTCCAGTTCCTGAGTACGTTCTGGTTATATATTTACTCAATGGAAGCACTTGTAATACATACATACCTCTAAATTATCAACAGGATTAAAACTTGATGAAGGAGTGTAACTGTACTAACGTCATAACGTCTTTGGTTTCAGTAAACCGTTTCACATGCCAGGCTTTAGAGTGTTCATCATGTCTTTGGTGATATTCCAGCTTCGGTGTTTCTGAAATGTTCCCATCATTCTCTCGCAGTGGGCGGAGCTCCCAGACAGAACTGCGGTCAGCTGAACCTCTCGGGTTCGTCCTCGTCTCTGGCCAGCGATGGCGGCATCAGGACGGCAGGCGGACGCTCTTATGGCATAGGTGGGGCTTTCCTTCAGAGACAGATCCTGAGGATGACCTGTCAGAGCGGCAGACAGGAAGAGAACAGACAGGGACAGGAAGAGACACGCAAGCGCTTCAGGTCCCCCTTCAGACTCTTGAGAGGCAGGAGCAGGGACAGAGCCGGGACAGTGAGACAGGATGAGCAGCAGACAGACAGACACAGGAGGAGGACAACTGTGTGACTGCTTGTTCACGTTCCTCCGCATCAGTGTAGTTCAGACCCTGTTCTCTTTTATTCACATTCAGCCATTTAGATTTGAATAACTGAAGTTGCTCGTTGAGAGAAGTTGTTAAATGTGGTTATTTTTCACACAAAACCATCAGTGTGTGTTTACAGCAGGTGAGTGAAAGATGACAGGATCAGGACCGGTCATAGTTCAGCCTCACTGCTCGTCTGTAATCTGAGCTTTCCTTCAGTGATGTAATAAAGGCAGAGGTTTGTGTTGGGCTGTTTGGTCTGAGTCGTGCACAGCAATGAAAACATAAGCACAATTGGTCACACTTTATGTAAGATGGCCTTAACTAAAAACACTGCCGAACAATTCTGCTGTTGAGGAGGATACGGGTAAGGTTAGTGAGTTTAAGATGGGTCAACGGTGTAATTATAAATATAATGTCAGACATTAATTTCAGATCTAATTACATACACTGCAAAAGATGCTTTTCTATCTTTTCTATATTCTATGTTTTCGGCCATAAATATATCTACACAAGCACAAATTTATTGTCATTTGCTTGAAACAAGCAAAATAATCTTGTTTCCTTCTTGGAATAATTTTGATTTGTTATTTTCTTAAAAAAAGACAAATTTTTACTAGAAAATCCTCCTTTATTTATGTATTTTGGCTGGAAACAAAAGCATTTTTGCACTGTATATGCATTTTTAAAGATTACAATGTAAAAACATGCATGTATGTAATAAGTGCATTGTAATGTAATAAGTGCATTGTACCAAAAGTAAATTCATAGTAGTTAAAGCCACCTAATATATTGTGGGACCGAAAAATGTTGATATTGTTAGAAGTTTTGCTTTACTTGATTATTCAGACTTTTTTTTTGGAAAACAGGATCAAATTTGATCGTCAGGCTTTTGAGGATCATTTATTTATTCTTCTCTCAATCATCATTGTATTACATTGCATTCTATGTTTTAAATCTCATCTCTTCTCTCTCTCTCTCATAGGTTATGCACTCTTGCCTGCCGGCAGATCTGACCTGTCTGACTCCAGCGAGATCTCCTCCCGCTCCAGCATCGTCAGTAATGGCTCTGTGGACTCTGTGCCCATGGCACCCTCCATCAGCGTCCCGTCAGAGACGCCTGCAAACGCTCCAGCCGACTGCAGTCAGCCTGGCACGAGGTAGAGTATCCCACAACACCTCAGAGAGCCCAATCACCTCTGCTGGATTCTTGATGTCTGTGCTATAATATATAACATTCTCAAGGTTTCATTAAAAGGCTAACATTCAGTAAAGAGTGAAATATCTGGGTCTTAAAAAGTCTTAATTCACCCTTCCACTTATTAAAGCCTCAAATTGGTGCAGAAAAGTTACAGCAATTATATCAATATATATATATATATGCATAATTATTTTTTTCAGAATGTATACATGCATTTGTGTGTTTTGTATGTGTATAATAAATGTACACCATACAGTACAGTCATATGTGTAAAATTTACATTTATATATCATCTGTAGGCTGAATAAATAAGCTTCCCATTGACGTATGGTTTGTTAGAAAAGGACGAATTTGGAGATCTGGAATCTGAGAGTGCAAAAAAATCATGAAATATTGAGAAAATCACTTTTCAAGTTGTCCAAATGAAGTTCTTAGCGATGCATATTACTAATCAATATACTTACAGTGGGAAAATATCTTCATAGAACATGATCTGTACTTAATAGCTTAATGATTTTTGGCATAAAAGAATAATGGGTATTTTTGGCTATTGCTACAAATATAACCCGGAGACTTAACCCTGTTTTTGTTTTTATATCATGTAAACCCAAACTTTATTATGAATGTGATTAATGTCAGCACTAGTTTTAGTCGTGCACCATGTAGATAAATGCGATGTTTGTGTTTCTCTTTCATCCCAGTTCATCTTCAGCCCGACACTCCGCCGCGAGGGAGTCCGGCTTCACGTTCTCCAGCAGCGCTGAGGAGCTGACGGGCCCCGAGCAATCCTCCGTCTCTGAGCTGGCCGACAGTGGCCGCGGGAGCTGGACCTCCTGCTCTAGTAACTCTCATGATAACCTCCAGACCCTTCCAGGCCTGCTCAATCACCGCCACACGCCCATGGGCGGCCCCATCGCCGAGGTGGAGATCGGGCCGGGTTTGCCCGAGGACAGCTGCTCCAGAGACGGCTCCGAGCACAGTCAGTCCAGACAGAGCTGGACGTCCTCCAGTTCCCTGTCGGACACCTACGAGGGCAGCTACGGCACCATCAAACGCAAGACGCAAGATCAGCAAAGCACAGACGCTTCGTACAAGACCGTCACGTCCAGCACGGAGAAGGGACTCATAGGTGAGCTCCGGCGTGTGTGTGAGACACAGAGCAGATTGTTAGATGATAAATGTGCAGCTCTTCTGGCTCGCTTGTGTCTTGATGCCTCGAGGACACTTATATGAATAGAAAGACTCACCCAGGACGTCCTGCGCTTTACACAAATAGAGCACAAACTGGTGACTGGTTACCATGCGTTTAATCAAAAGTGGGCAAAAAAATGCCTATTAAAATGCCTTAAAATAACAAATAACTTCATATAAACGAATGAGTGAATATATATATAAATTGTAATATTAGGATTGTGTTATTAAAGTAAAGCCTGCTATAAAATAATTGTTTAATCCTCACTTTTTATTATAAAATATAATAGTGCATGTTATTATTTAATTAATATGAGTTTAACATTTTCTAAATTGAATTATCAGTCATAATAGAAGACTGATTCTTTATTCACTTATTAAAAGTGACAGAAGCCTTCAGTTTGTGCTCTGTTTGTGTCGAGCGTCTGAGGGCTTGTGTTGTGATTGGTGCAGCTGTGTCAGTGTCTTAGTGAACGTCTTTTTGATTTACGTACCCCTTTTCATTCATTAATGTTTGCTTTGTGTCTGTGTTTATGTGTGTCTGTCTGTGTGTTTTTGTTCTTTTTGTGCTCCCTCCCCTTTATCACCTCACTTCCTGCACCTCTCCGCCTGCTTCCTGCCAGTGTACTGTGTAACGTCACCCTGCAAAGATGATAGGTTCAAAGCACCGCCCCCCACTCCGCCGGGCTACCAGGGCCTGACGCTGGGCGACACACAGGAGGGAGGATCGTTGCGGCCGAGCCACATAAAGCCGCCCGAGTATAGTGTGGCCTTGCAGAGGTGCAAGCTGCGACACAGCCTGGCCGAGCCCAACCTGTCCAGACCGCCCAGTGTTACTCTCCATTCTCACGCTGATAGGGAGGAGGGTATGTGGTCAAACCCTGCCGGCCAGAGAAACACGTCCGGCTCGCATTTCACCCCTCAATCATTTTAATCTACAACAATATGAGTTTTGATCACTTCTACGTCACGCTAGTATATGTTGTGCAGCTGATATGTGACCCTGGGCCACAAAACCAGTTATAAGTCTCCGTTTTTAGAAATGCAATCTGAATAAATTAGCTTTCCATTAATGTTTGTTAGGATAGGATCATATTTGGGTGCAAAAAATCTAATGAAGCTTTGAGCAATGCATATCACTAATCAAACATGAAGTTTTAATATGTTTAAGGAAGGAAATGTACAAAATATCTTCATGGAAAATGATCTTTACTTAATATTCTAATCATTTTTGGTATACAAGAAAAATCGATAATTTTGACCCTAATTCTAAACATAGAAAGAACAGAGCCTCTGCTCTTATTTGGTAAAAAACAATTATTTTTTGCCACCTTGCCACTTTTTACTGGCTTAGTTGTGTAAAAAGCATATTTTCTTAACAATAGAGGCAAATTACACTAAGTGCAAATAGTTCTAGGTTTTATTTACACTGTTAAAATAGATTTTCTTCTCTTTATAATAATTATTTTAGTAAGTGTCATTGATCTCCCAGTATTGTAGTACATTCTAAAACAGTATGCAATAATAATGTACATTTTATTTTATTTTAAATTATTAAATAGATGCCACCTTATTGGGACAATAAAGCCCTCCCTACACCTACCCTTAACTTTTTTTAATATTTCATTAATTTTTATTACAAATAAATGCTTTTCTGATGGGATTTGAAATTTGGCTGATTTGAACCCGGATTGATACAGTGTTTTAGAATAATAATTGATTCCATTTAATTTCCTTTTCATACATTTGACATTTATATTTGGGAGATCCAAGTTATTTGACATATTTGAATAATCCCTGGTAGTCAGTTACTTTTATAATGATGTAACTCAGTTACTATTTGTGAGAAGAACTAGTCACTACAACTAAATACTTTTTAAAGTAAGGTGTCCCACATTGCTTCCTAGTCATGTTTTGATCCAGAGGTTCAGGACTCTTCTAGAGGATGTGTAATAGCTCCCTCTACTGTATAACAGTGAAAACACAGAAAGCTGGCAGGGAAAGAGTTAAAGACCCCCTTTGGAGGAAATCAAGGTTTGAAGCAACACATTATTACAAATGCTCTCAGAAATGGGTTGTAAATGCCAGCTAAACTTGCTTTTCTAAACATAAGCCTGCAACACTTCCTCTTCCAACAGACACTGATGAGCGGTGCTGCGTGGTAAAGTTACATGCAAGACGCTGCAAAAGATGCGAGACAGTCGTACACATCCATCTAGAGCTTTTACATAGAAAACCTATAGAAAAGAAGGGCATTGGAATGAAAAAAAGTGCACAAACTCTGAATGAACTGCTCATTGTACAACATAGACTTGGTGTTAAACACACTAGAGCTCCTGTATCTGTATTTACATTGGGGTGAAATGTGGCCTGGTTGTGTTTTGGTGCCATCGGCTGTAAATAGCTTTGCTGTCAGTCAGTGTTGATGAAGCGCTCAGTGCAGAGCAGCAGTGATGCTTTCACCTCAACCTCACCTGCTTGTCCTGTGTGTTTCAGATGAGCAGGTGTCTGCTGTTTGACCAGACGCCGGCGCTTCACGGACACTCCAGGTCATGCCACAGACTCTTCAGGTTTGCAGGATTTTTGAGGTCAAGCCCAACTCGAGATGGACGTTTCCAGTGACTGGTGAAGAAAGATCTCTCAGAAATGAAGCCACCAAAATTTCTCCAAATGCTTCCTTAAGCTGACGTCTTATTTCCCCCCTCCTGTCATGCACTGATCACCATCCGCTCAGATAAGTTTGAGCCTCACAGCGTGTGCATGCAGCACCTCTCGCATCCAGAGACAGACCTCTATGGTACTTTAACGATGCACACACTCTTTGTGAAGTGGAACAAGCTTTGTGAGATCAGGCGGCGCTTGATTTCAGCATCTGACGTGTTTACACACATTCTCGGTTTACAGTGTTTCTTGTCGCTGAAATGCGCGTCGTGCTGCGTCTGCCTGTTTTTTTTACGCAATAAGGACGGCATCGTCTGATTTGTACAGTCTCAGCTACTGGATTTGCTACTCCTGTCGTTGTACATAGCGAGCGAGATCAATACTGCTTGTCAAGGGAAAATATATTTATATGCTAGATGTGCATTTTCATTCCTTGTTAGCTCATGCTCTTTGGACGGGACGTTTTGTATAGAATGCAAATGGTTTAATAGTCGTTGCTCTCTGTAAGCAAATAAATACATTTGTACATGAACTACATCTTAGATGTACAGGGTTGAACTGAAACATGTATTATATTAAGGGACATAACTGGAGTATTACATTTTGATCATTTACTTTACCTTTCTGGACCCGGATGCTTTTCTTCTTGTTATTTTGTAGTAACGTGTTGTTTTGTTATGAACAGCATTGATTGTATTAATGATATAAGCATAAAGGGTTTTTTTACTGTATGTTTTGTTGTAAATGAATGTTTCCGATCATGTACAGCTGAGAAGAGAGTCCACTATATAAACTGTATTTTCACTATTTTGTTGAAATAAATCTGGGGTTGTGGCTGCTCCTGTCACCGGGCAGAAGTGATTGTTTTTTGTTGTTACTCACCTGTAAGGCCCTTAATGGTTTAGCTTCTGCATTCCTAACTAGTCTATCACCATGCTACAATCCAACCCAATCACACAATACACAATCATCAATACTGTATGACACTGCAATTGTTATAACTCAGAATTGTGAGTTTGTATCTAGCAGTTCTGAGAAAACCTTTTTATTTTTTATTCAGTGACAGAAACAGGCTTCCCTATAATTATTGAATCCAGAATGAAATGGATATCATAAAACTACATTTAGATCTGGATTCTAGAATTACTATGGATGCATGGTTTTTGTTATACTAATACTATATAATTGATATAGTTTCTCTCTCTCTCTCACACATACACACACACATCACTCCTTCCTCTGTCACAGACAGTCTTGCATCATTATAAGAGAGAAAACTTCAAAGTTTTTAAAACTAATTCTTCTAGTTTTTCAATCCATACCACAGAAACCACAAACAGACATGAAAACATTTACATTCAACATATTAATTTTCACGCATGATAACTTGCGTAGCTCCTAACACTAAAACACACACAACTCATACAAAACAAACAATGGTCCAAAGACTAACGGTTGTGTATTCTCTGAGCTCTTCTTCTGTGGGAGCCACTACAGGGGCCGCTCTGAACCACCTCTCTATGTAAGTGCAGTCAGTAGACCATGAGGCCTACACCATTGGTTCATTTGGTCTCGAGGCCTTCAAAATGCACTTAGTCGTCATGCTGTACATGGCAGAATAGTTAACAAAAACATGAAGTAACTTATTCAAATGTTTCATTTAAGATGTAAAATATTTCATCCTGCATATTGTTTACTCTCGCTGAAAACCTTCGGGACTGGCATCTGCTGACAGGCGCTATAAGATGTGAGAAGATCTAGAGAAGATCTGTATGGAGGAGTGTGTGCAAACCTGCTGAAGAACTACAGGAACCGTTTTACCTCTGGAATTGTTAACAAATTTATTTATTTTTCACTCAAGTGATCAAATACTTATTTGACACAGTAATTCCCAAATAAATTGTTCAAAATCGTACAATGTGATTTCCGGATTTTTCTTTCTAGATTCTGTCTGTCACAGTTAAAATGCACCTATACTGAAAATTGTATTTTCAATGTATTAGTGTACAATTTGAAGTAATAGAATCTGTATTTATGTTGTATGTTTCTAATATATTATATAATAATATAATCTAATATAATATATATAATATAATATATATATTTCTAATAGCCTATGTTTCTCATATTTTATGGTGTTTCTGTGTAGGTGTCAGTCCAAAGGTCACCTCATGGACGGAACTGTTGCTATGGAGAGTTCTATTGAGTTTCGCTTCTTGAGCTTCTACACTCTTTGGTTTCACTCCATGAAGTGAAAGTGAGCATACTGTAACTGCCGTATTGTTCACTGCACAGCCACGACAAGAAGTGAGAGAAATTGCGCAGAAGCGGCTAAAGTATGGAAGACAAGCAGAAAACAGATGCAAGTAAACACTCAGGTCAGTAAAAGATATGTTTTCATTAAACGTATATGCAAAACCAACAAAGATATTTTGTGTGTAGAACTAGGCCACAAAACTAATTTCAGTGCGCTGTTGATTTTACTGCATTATTAGACCAACGTTGCCTCACAATAAAAAAGGCTAAAGGCCAATCTAAAGAATGTGCTGTTCACTTTGCCTAAAGTTTACGATTGAAAAATATATATATATATGGAGCAACAGATTTTGTGTGAAAATAAATCATTCAAGTTGTTTATTAAAAAAAAAAGTATGAGATAGCAAGAGGGGTCTTTTACGCCACACATGGTATTGAACAATATACAAAAACTTCAGCTAAAATAATGTTTTTTTATTTCTGCTTTTTTTGTAAGTTAATACTTGTTCAAAACATTCACAAAGCAAAGTCTGTACTGTCTTCTGTTTATTTAAAAAACTAAAATAATAATTATTGTTCAAAAAATGTACTCTCATTAAAATAATTATGTTAATATAAATATATATATATATATTTTAAAATACAGAAGATAAAAACAAAGTGATCGTTTTGACAATAACGGATTTTCGGGAGAAGTGGTGGCCGAGTTAATCACAGCTGATTCGCATCTCCTAATCAAGATCGCCAAATCACCTCTTTCCTACCCGCTATAAATACTCCCTCCTCCTTTCCGCATCTCGCTTTTTTGCAACCGCTCCCCTTCCCTTCTCCTCCGTCCAGCTCCATCCTCTTCTCCGGGGGACATCAAGAGTTTGAGCCGGGCACCGAACCTTTGTCCTCGCTAGGGCTCAGGCCGTTCTCCCGGCTATCTTCCCGGACAGCTCGCCAAATTTGCTTTAATTTTATTTGCTAAAATTTCCCTCGCATTAATGAGAGCGCAAACTCGTGAAATCATTTTAGCAAGTAAGGATTCTGAAAGTATTGATGGAGGTCCAATAATAATCTACAGTAGTATCAACAAATGATATATGACTGTTAGACTTGTGTCCTGTGTTTTCCCTCCTGCATGCTTCCATGCCCTTATTTGGAGTTTGTGTCCTCGTCTTAATTTGTTCCCAGGTGTTCCCCTTCAGCCCTTCATTATGTCTCCATTTCCCGTTGCTGCGTCCGAAATCGCTTACTTCCCTACTATATAGTAGGCGAAAAACAGCATGCGAGGCGAGTAGTATGTCCG
>JAUCMT010000051.1:14813787-14823957 GCA_032357475.1 Enteromius thamalakanensis
GCCTAGTGCGAGGTTCTTATTTTTAAAAAAGTGGACATTTTTTCTCAGTATTTTGTATTTGAGTATATTACAAAATATAAAAATTATTACTAATAACTATCTAATAATAATAATAATAATATACAAATATTACGGGGAAAATATGATCAGTTAATGTACTTACAAGACTGTGGGATGGATAAAAATTATTCTTCGTGGGCTTATTTTATTTTATGTTTTATGTAACAAATATTCATGATAAACTTCATTTGAATGCTGTCTACATGGCGTATAGACACTAGACAGCATCGTCTATGGGTGATAGAATGATTTAATAAATTAACTAATTTAATATAATGGTGGTGTGATGGGGAGTGTCCCTAGCCTATTTAAGGCCCGGGACCGCTAGCCATCTTCAGATCTTTCTCCTTCAGCGACGTAATCTTTGTTGTCCCTGACTGTAAGCCTTCCTCTGATCGTCTGCAGCAGGATAAATCCCCTCCCGCCGCCTGGTTTGACCTTCAGAACGAATTTCAAATCTCAATTCAACATGCCTGATTACCGCTGCTCTGCCTGCGAGTCTCTTTGGCACGCCGCTGACAGACACCAGGAGAGTGATTTCTGCCTGGGATCCGACTGCATGTTTTGTGAGTATAAGTATGGCTACTCTGTGCCTCGCACTCTCCCGTCTTGCCGAGACAGCGGAGCCGAGCTCAGCGCTCCTGAGTTGGGTGAAGTCACGCCGGCAGCCCCTGCGTGCTTCACCGCCTCGGGACACAGAGCCTTCTCCCGCCTTTACTTCTCCGTTTGCTCTGCCGGTTTGTAGGAATAAATAAGCTCCCTCGTGCAGCTTATTCTCCTCGGCTGTCTGGGCAAAGCATAAACAGTTAAGCAGTCGCGCGCAAGCCAGCGTATGCTCCCTTTCCCGCTACTTTTATTTGTTTTACACTGAGAGAAAAAAGGCGCAGTCTAGCGCGTTCGCTCATCGACTCCCTCACGCTCTCCTCGCCCAGACGAGAGCTGCGCATCTGCTGTTGGGACTGAGTATTCGAGCGAATTATACTGACTTTTCAACCGGCCAATGGTCCCGCTGATGCCGGACCGCCCCAGAAGCTGCGTTGCACTGACAAAACCCGTAAAAACGGTCTCGCAGCAAGCCTTTTTACAGTATGTGTGTTTCAGCTGACGATTTAGGCACCTCATTCAGCTGCTTAATTATGAAGCTGTTTCACGGTCTAGCGTGCTCCCTCTCGTTCTCTCTCTCACATTCTCACGCTCTTCCCACCTATGGCGAGAGCTGTGAATTTCGCGAATGAGATGGGGTACGTTTGAGTGAATTATGCAGACATAATCCGCCTCCTCATTGTGTGTTTCAGATAAAGATTCGTGCACCTCTTCACGGGGTGCACGTTTCTTTATAAACATAAAAAAAGGAGGCGCAAGCTCAGTCTGCCTCACAAGCAGCACGTTTTCGCTGACTCTCTCAAGCTCTCATTCCTTCCTGTCAAGGCAAGATATGAATTAGTGATGGAAATGGAGTATGTCCAAGTGAATAATTCAGACACAATCAGCCTCCTCAGTATGTATTTATTAACATTAGTGCACCTGGTTGCAGCTGCACTATCTTTACAAGGCTGCTTACAGTCTAGACGCGCGTTTTCGCTTATATTCTTACGCTCTCATTTCTTCCCTACCATGGCGAGAAATAAATTTGCGACTGAAATGGAGTATGTTTGAGCGAATAACTCAGAACTATCAGCCTCAGTGTGTGTTTCTTGAGGATTAGTGCACCTAATTTCAGCTGCACTATCTTTATAATAAGGCTGCCTTGCAGTCTATTCACGCACGTTCGCTGACTCTCATCAGCTGCTCTCCTTTCAGCACCCATTGCCTCGCAGAGCTCCGGGCACAGTAAAGAAACTAAATGCTGCAGTGACAGGGTCCGTAAAAGTGCCCTTCCAGCAAGCCTTTTTAAAGGCGACCATACAAAATCAAGCAAAGAGCAGATTTTCACAACCACAAAATGTCACAAGTTGTCAGTTCTCTCTCGGTTGTCCATCGAATCCGATGATGACGTCCACACTTTTAACGGTGAGACCTTTGATGACTAAACAGTCCTATCCTAGAGCCGCACACTCTATTACAGGTGGAGCATGTGTATGCAGTAGTGGTAGCAGAGGCAGTGGTGGGAACCATGGCTGTGTTTCTCCTGTCTCGCCTTTGCTGTCTTTTAACTGTCCTCTCCATCTCGAGCATATTTACTCCACCCCTACACAGCTTTTGCCAGCTGGTACGGTCCGCAGCAACATCCTCCAGATCCTCGGGTCTGATCCTACATTTCTTCATGGCACTCTTTATCTGATCCTTAAATCGTTTTTTCTGCCCCCCGGCTGAACGTCGACCATGATGTAGCTGGCCATACAGCACCCTGCGGGGCAGTCGACATGGGGGCATCCGTATCACATGCCCCAACCACTGCAGTTGGCGCTGGGTGATCATGGCCTCAATACTTTTACAGTTGGTCTTTTCCAGTATTTCAGTGTGAGGCACACGATCCTGCCAAGTAATACCCAGAATGCGCTGAAGGCAACTTATATGGAAGCGCTCTAGGGACCTGATGTTACGGTTATAGGTTACCCAAGCTTCACAACTATAAAGGAGGGTAGTGATACAGACTGCCCGATATACGGCAACCTTTGTAGAAATTTGAAGATTCCTATTGTAAAAGACTCTACAGCGAAGCCTCCCAAAGGCAGCTGAAGCCTGTTTAATACGGTTTTGAATTTCATTTTCAATATCGCAATCCTCGGCTAGAATACTGCCCAGATATTTAAAAGATGGCACTACTAAAAGCTGTTCACCCCCAGCAGTGAAGGCAGGTATGGTGGGTGGAGAATTAGTACTCCATTGACAGAGCACTTCTGTCTTGGTAGTATTGACAGTCAGCCCCATCCTGCTGTATGCCTTAACTGCCACAGCAAGAACAGTTTGAAGTTGCTCTGGAGTGTGGGCCACAAAAGCACAGTCATCTGCGTACTGCAGCTCCAGAACTTGCTCTGTACAGAGTTTTTTGGTTGCCTGTAGCCTCCTAATATTAAAGAGGTTACCATCCAGTCTGAAGTCTACTGCTATGCCGCTGCTATTTTCAATCTCATTGTGGATAATCTTGGTGACACATAGGAGGAAGATATTAAAGAGCACTGGTGCTAGCACACACCCCTGTCTCACCCCTGTGCGCACAAGGAAAGGCTTGGATTCTCGCCCACCTATGGACACCCTAGCAGTCATCCCATCATGGAACTGCCGGAGAATATTAACAAACTTATTAGGACAGCCAAACCTGAGGAGTATGTCCCACAAGAGCTCTCTTTGCACTGTATCGAATGCTTTGGAGAGATCAACAAAGGCGATAAACATGTCCTGATGTTGTTCGCGGCACTTTTCCTGAAGCTGACGGGCTGTGAAAATCATGTCAATAGTGCTCCTGTTCTTTCTAAAACCACACTGGGACTCAGGTAGCATTGACTCAGTGATGTTGTTGATGAGTCTCTGAAGCATTACCTTGGCCAGGACCTTGCCACCAACAGAAAGGAGTGATATGCCCCTACTATTGCCACAGATGGACTTGTCACCCTTATTCTTATAAATCACAGCGATATTTGCATCTCTCCATTGCTGTGGAATATTTTCATCAGTCCAAGCCTTGGTGATGTACCGGTAGAGGGTCCGCATACACACATACCCCCCCTCCTTCAGTAGCTCTCCAGGTATATTATCAGTGCCAGGGGATTTATTGCGCTTAAGGGAAAGGACAGAAAATCGAACCTCTTGAAAAGTTGGCGGTAAGCTGAGATTGTTGATGGGAGGAAGTTTAGGCAGTTCATCCAGAATGGTGGAATCTGCTGCAGAATCCTGATTAAGCAGGGTGTCAAAATGTTCAGCCCACCTTAGGAGGATACTGTTTTGGTCCTTCAGAAGTGTTAGTCCATCTGCTGTTTTCAGGGGAGTAATGCAGCGATTTGTTGGTCCATATAAGGTTTTAATAGCATTATAGAAATTATGGATATCATTTTTATTTGCAAAAGATTGGATTTCATTTGCCTTTTTTGTCCACCATTCATTCTGCATTATGCGTATTTCCCTTTGCACGTTCCCCCGGGTTTTCTGCCAATACTGTCTAATCTTTGTGGATGAAGGGTTTTCTAAAGTTGCCCGGTGTGCTTTGTGCATATCTTTAAGCAAGTTATGGATAGTGTCTGAGTTATCATCAAACCAGTCTTGATGGTTCTTGCTCTTGTAGCCAATGGTTTGGGCTGCTGCGTCGTAGAGCACAGAGCTGAAACATGTCCACTGTTGTTCCATAGTGTTTTCTGACCTCAGACATAGTTCAGACCCCCTTAGTTTCTCATCTATGAGACGTCTGAATTCATTTCGTACTTCTGTATTGCCCAGGCGGTTACAATTTAGCTTCTTTTTGTTGGCCTTTTGCAGTCGCAAGGGGGGGCGCACTCTCATATGGAGCTTAGCCACAATCATACGATGATCTGTCCAACACTCTGCACCTCTCATGGCACGAGTAATAAGAACATCCTTGATGTCACTACGACGCACAATGATGAAATCAATCATATGCCAATGCTTAGAGCGGGGGTGCATCCACGAGGTCTTATACTTTGCCTTCTGCTGAAAGATGGTATTGGTTATGGTAAGGTTATGCTCAGAGCAGAGAGACAATAGTCTCACACCATTTGTATTCACCTTACCAATGCCATGCCTGCCTAGTACTCCACTCCATATCCTGTTGTTCTGTCCAACCCGAGCATTAAAGTCCCCAAGCAAAAGGATCTTGTCAGTCTTGGGGATATAACAAAGAGCTTCGTCCAGTGCCTGATAAAAACTTTCCTTTGCCTCATTCTCAGATGGTAAAGTTGGTGCATAAGCACTGAGAAGTGTGGCATAACGTTTTTTTGCCAGGGGGATACGGAGAGTCATTAACCTTTCACTAATGCCAACAGGTGTTTCTGTGAGACTTGGTAAAATGGTACTCTTGATGGCAAATCCTACTCCATAAAGATGTTGTCCACCTGAAGGAAAACCTTTCCAAAAGAAGGTATAACCCATCCCTTCCTCTGTTAAGGATCCTTCACCCAAACGCCTGGTCTCGCTCAGGGCTGCAATATCAATGTTGTAACGGCTCAACTCAGCAGCGACCAAGGCTGTTCTCCTATGGGGTCTGTCAGAGGCACCATGTAGGTCCAGAAGAGTCCTTACGTTCCATGTTGCGATTTTTATATTGTATTGTTTCTTATTATTCTTATTTCGACCGCAGAAGTGGAATAACCCGATAGGCGCGGTAACCTATCCAGGTAAACGATTGAGTGAACAATTTTTAGGCCACCTTTTCTAGGCCCTTCCTCAATTGAGGTGAGCAGTGCGGTCCCTAAATAGGGCTGCTCAGTCGCACAGGGGTCTGCCGAAAACAACTGCCACTCGAACCCAGTTGATAGCGACCAAATACCCTGTGCCGCTGCCGTGCAGGGCTCTGACTAAGAGCGCCCAGTCTATTCATACCTGCTCCCGTTGCCATATACCCCATCGCCGTCAGACTTCAAGACATGTTTAGGTCTAGATATTATCACTGTAATAAAAGGTGGAAACCTGCGCAATGAAATTTTTAAAGTGCCAAAGGAAGCGCGCCATCTCCAGTAGCACTATCTTCTCCATGATAAGGGAAATTCCAGTGGCAAGGGTGGTCCCAGGACAACTGGTCCTCCATCATGGGTGCAGGAGGTTGCCGGATCCTTTATCTGTTAAGGTCCGCCTATTGCGCACCTCCACCACATCACTTATCTGTCGGGGTGTGCTCCCTTAGCCTTGTCTTAACAAAGACCTACCACAAGGCAGTGGTGCTATTTACCCATAGCTGGGACAGTGGTTGACGGGCAGCAGGACGTGTCCACACAAAGGTGGGCCTGCACACCACGTCTCTGGGGCCCACTGCTGCTCCGAGATCCCCTGTAGTTTAGCCTGGGACCGTAAGGTACCCAGTTTCCGTGTGTGGCCGCGATGGAGGCACTACAGGAGTCTTGGTGGTGGAGAGGCTTTGTACTGGCAGGAGGAGACTTACTCACTCGGCTCCTCTTTTCACCCTCTATCAAGAAGGCTAGCCAGCGGCAGCAGCATTAGCAGAGAGTAGCAGGCAGATAGCACAGAAAGCACAGCATGACGTGCAGCATGCACCAACATTTCCCATGTGTTAGAGAGGTTTTAAAGCCCTACTTGATAATTGTTCTGGGTCATGCAAACATGAGCATTGTTTGAGACCTTCTCTTAATTAATGAATTTGACTTGATTTACATGTAAGTAACGAGTTGTATAATTTTCCTCATTTACACATTTTAGTTTATCATACCTTTTTTATTCAGCGCTCTTAAAACAAATTCATTTTCACAGCTTTTCTTAACATCCATGGCCTGAGGAATAAAGATTGCATCTTTCACTGTGAAAATGTGATCTATATTTCTGTGATTTAGACATAGTTTTTATCTTTTTTTTTCCCTTACTGTTTGTTCTTCAAAATATCTTCTTTGTATTCAGCAGAAACTAGCTGGAACAACTTCAGAGTGAGTTAATGACAGAACTTTATTTTTTTTTGGAGGACAGTTGGTTGGCATTTACTAAAGTTATCTTACAAAGAACAATACATTTGTTACAATGAGAGCTCGTAAAACTCGCACTCACGCTTCCTCGCGAGCAGAGAGGACACGAAGGCAGGAATCAAGGCAAACTTTGACATTTATTTAAGCAAAACAAAGAAAACGAGGAACATGCACGAGCAACGCAGAGCAAGACTAACCAAAATGTAACGTTAACGATAGACAAAGATACAAGACATGTGACATATGGTATTTATACATGGACTAATCAAACACACCTGGACAAACACGGTTGGCAGAGGATGAAACTAATGACGAAGGCGGGGTTACAAATGGGAGACAATTATTTTTCTTTTGTTAGTTTTCAGACCTACCATAAATCTATATCATTTTAATTTCAGATGTTTTCTGGTTTACTCCATTTATGTAACTTCTGCTTTTATTATTTTAATACAGAAGGTGCTTTAAAAACTTCAGCCAAATTCATAAATGGAAATAAATAAGTGAAATTAATTTCAAGTTTTTCTTTAGCAGCTTTTAAGAACTATTCCTTTTCTCTTTCAACCTTCATAATAATAATAAATATAATAATAATGGTAATACCTAAACTTCAAGTGTTTTTTTATGTAATTATTTTAATTGGACAGAATGCACATTGGTTCTTGATGTACAAAGATTACTGCAAAGATTTCTTAGACTTAGTAGATTTACTGTAGATTTTAAATATCTCATTTGTAATGGTTGACCCATTTTTATCTGACATTTCCTCATTCATGCTTGAGCGTCTCTGACCGATTGGGGACTCGGTGACAAAAGGAGGGTGGGCTGTGCACTAAACCATATCCATTCAGGGTCGAAACCTTAAAAGGTGACTCGTGGTGGGCATCAAAAAAAAAAAAAAAAAAAAAAAACCTGAGCGCAAACAAAAAAGTAAGTGGAGAGAGGGGCACAGAGTTAGAGGAAACGAAAGTAGGTCGGCTGGGTCACTTTGTGGATGAAGAGAAGCGTTAATGGATTGCTACATCCTGTTAAGAGGCAGACGAGAGATATAAAGGTACAACGAAATAAAAGCTAGATGTCAGAGCCACCTCAAGGAGAGTCAGAGTCACTGGCGCCGATGGCTTCAACCTTACGGTGAGGGGTCGAAAAGTGGAGTTTGGGAACATGAAACGCTGCTCTTTCATTCTGTAGGTCTGAGCGCATCTTGTAGAAGAACATCTTCTGCGCAGAACATTAGTGGCTGGATCCGATCCAGACTGAATGATCGTAACAGAAATGAAGGTGGTAATGGGTGAAATAAATAAACCATGGAAAGAGTTAGCATGCGCACAGCTGTTTTTACCAGCCTGACATGAAAGTGATAATGGCAAAATTGTTCTGATGTGCTTTGACAGGAAGCGTTTATGAGTACAAAAGTGCCTTTGCGCTTGTGTTAGTTCACATGAAGTCATCGTGTAGGAGCCATTTATACTATGACTGTTGATTTATGATCTGTTCACACCTGAGTTGGCAGTAGAAAAGGTAATAAACACTTTGTATAAACTATGGAGGGTGAGTTTTTTTGCTTTTCAATCCACAAAACTTGGGAGGGGAAACCCATTGGCAACCTGGTAAATTGTGTTGGTTCAGCTTAGTTAGCAATGAAAGCTCAGCAGATTTTAAGTCATTTTTATCTTAATCTAAACACACTGATTGTCGACTGATTTGTTTCCAGTTTGCTTTCTATACAGGTTTCTGTAAAGATTTTCCAAATTCTCTTCCCTGATCACTTGTAAAAACAATGGTAAGACTTTAGAATATGGAACACTAATTCGCTATTAACTACGACGTTTCTCTCAATTAATTCCTAATTTGCTGCATATTAATAGTTAGTGCAGTAGTTGTTAAGATGAGGTGTTGGGTAGGATTGGGGATGTAGAATAAGGAAGTAGTGTGTGCTTAATTACTACTAATATTAGTAATATGCATACTAATAAGCACCTAGTTAAGAGATGAAGTGTTACCAAAACAACTACAACAAACTAAACCCTGCTCTGTGTTCAATCTATAGCAAAATTATTTTAGTAGGTAATGTTTTTGGTCACAGGTACAATTCGTACTATTAACAAACTATTAAAGCTTCTTACTCAATAAACTCCTAATTTGTTGCTTGTTAAATTTTAGTAAGGTAATTGTTAAGTTTAGGATTAGGTAGGATTAGAGATGTTATGATAATATGCAGAGATGTGCTTCATAAGTACTATGAAAGGGATGTTAAAAAGCAACTACAGTAGTTGAGTAGTACAGTAGTTAATAGTGAGAATTGATCGCTATACTAAATTGTTGTCTATAGTATAGGGACCAGTTCTCACTACTAACTAGTTGCTTAGTATGTCTATTAACAACATATTGGCTTTTTATTTGTACTTGCATATATTAACAGTATTCAACATCTGTAATTCTCCCCAATACCTAAACGTAACTTACTTAATACAGTATTAACAAGCAGCAAATTAGGAGTTTACTGAAGCAAAGGTTTACTGTAGATCAGCTTTTGTTTAGAATATGTTTGGCTCTGGCTGTTACTGTATTTTTAACAATGGTTTAAAATGGATATCAGGAGGGAGAAGTGCTGAAAGTTTTGTCAACACCACAGCTGTGAGCTTAGAGTGTAAAAAACAGCCTCTGTGTTGAATATTCGCTTCGACTTTTAGAGCAGGTGGCTGTTCTGTGCATGTTTGTGTGAGAAATACACAATGTAGGTGTTATTACAGCTGAAAATGTGATAGACACGTGCTAGAGCTGCACTTTCAGTGTGCAGAGTCTAATCATCTCCTCATCTTTGCATTTTGTGTCTTTGTCTTTCTTTCTTCCAAGGAGCACCATGTCTGCGTAGATTAAATCATAGTCACCAGAATAAGTTTTAAACTTTGCCTAATGCTATCCTGGGAGTCAGCGTGGTCAAATCAAGTGTTAAAGGAGCTCTGAAAGATATGTCTATCAGTGTTTAATCAAGAATATTTTATTAGTTGTGCAAATTCAGGTAATCACACTAAATCATTCAAAAATGAAACACCACTACTAGTGTTGCTCTGATACACAAACAAGATCATCATTTACTCACAAGTCATAAGTCTGTTCTGAAGAAATGCTATATCATCCCAAACCATGGAGTGATCAGTTAAGTTCACTGCAGTTGTATAATTTAAGATTTTCTTGCCCCTCAGATTGAACAGTTTGAACTCAGATTAAACTACACACTGTAGGAGTGTAAAAAGTAAATAGGGCCAAAAACCGAACCTTGTGGGACCCCTGATAAACATGTGATGTGAGACATGTAATGTGAGGGTTTAAACTGACATCTTATAATCTTGTGTTACATTTAAACATGTCAGCAGCACCTTCACAATGTTTTACATTCAAATCTCCCTAATTTAGGATGACTATCAAAGTATACACAGATGGTCTAGCACCTGTTTCTCTGCATTCGAGAGGTTACTGCTTTCGCCGTAGCTGCACAATGACAGGTTTACAACCTTTATTTCCTCTGATTTGG
>JAUCMT010000051.1:14839987-14850466 GCA_032357475.1 Enteromius thamalakanensis
GTCTGCAACCAAACCACAGACTGACCTGGGTGCAAATTCTAAACCATTGTCTCTCGAAGACAGAAGGATGCCAACAACAATAAGTACATACGTTATGGGAAGCTTTCCTGTTTTGGAAGGCACTATGAATGCTGAAAGTTATATAAAGGTTTTAGAGCAACATATGCTCCCCTCCAGATGACGTTTATTACAGTGAAGGTCTTATATAAATATAGAGAACATTTGGTATATCATTAAATGAAATATACGTCAAAGACTACTACAAACTCTTCAGCAGTTGAATTTTACATGTAAAAGTTGTAGCATTTGAACCAATCAGGCGCAATCTATTTGTTACATTTAACAAATAATCTTTAATACCGCTTTACCATTGGACTTTTCCAATCATTGTGTATATAGTTATCGTATATCGTTTTGTGTATGGTATACTGATTTATGCATGTTTATGATAGATCACTAGCTAATATCACCTCATAATATCAACACATTTCGTGTGTGGTATCTAAGGACTCAGAAGCGATGCAAACACACCGCGTGAGCCAGATGAGGATTTAACTCCACGGCAACACCTAAGTTTTACACCGGGGCGAAGCCTTGCCTTTCCATGTAACTCAAGATCCACAGATCACAACAGATCCCTATCTCAGCTCTCCTTTCATCTACCAATCATCAGAGTCAGGACATTTTTGGAATTTGTCACTCTTCAAACCAGGAAGAACATGATTGCCAATCCAAAACCTTGGAACCATTAAGACAGCATCGCACCCTCACCAACGAGGCAATAAAAGTATCGTACATATAACTAAACGAAACAGAGGTTTAGTTATAAAACCCGTTATGAACTGCACTGATGGTTTTTAAAGGTGGTCAACTGACTCTTTTCATAACTTCAGTATTGGCTTTTCCTAATGGTTTACCCTAAGCCTTCTTTGCACTTTTCCTACAGTATTGTGTGAATGTATGTAAACTTGTGTGTCCAGTTATGTGACTTAACGTAGAGTTTATACAACTTTTTTTTCTGGTTCTGATTCTGATGTCCCTTTACAATTTCGACCCTTGCTACATGCTCTAATGCAGAGATACTGTAAAAAGGTATTTTTTTGAGCCACAAAAATATTCCTTCTTAGAGTTTGTATGAACTTACATGAATGTGCGCTGAATGAACAGATTACTTGATGGTAATTCTGCTAGAGTTACACTGGCAGCTGATATAAATAATTGCAATAATTGTATAATTAATAGTAATTATTTATATACATTTCCCTTAATATGTTACTGTGTAAACTTAAAAGGTTTGAGTATATAATGGAAGTAACAGAAACATTCATAGCACTGATCAGAAGAACAATTTGAGGTGCTTCTGTCATTAGTTCTAAAAGTCTTGAAATGCTGAATGACCATCATTATCTTCTGTAGTTTGTTGTAGTTTATTCCTCACTGAGCTCCTGTGATCATACTAGTTACCGGTTATTAGCTGTAATTTTGTGACATGTCCAGATGACCCGTGACACGCTGGTGTTTGTCAGCAGCATCTCAGCTTTCTGAAACTGCTTTTATCTTCACACACACACATATACATCTCCTGTCTCACTGTGCACATTCATCTTCATATGGTTTTCATTGTTCTTTGTGTATTCATTGTGTTTTTCCATCATCACAAATATTTTTAGCTATTAAAATATTTTTCCCTTTTTTGCTGTCTTTGATAGCAGTAAATTATGGACAGAAAACTGGAATATGACCCTGGAGCAACAATATGCATGGCTGAGAACATAATCTGGACAACTTTAAAGGTGATTTATTTAATATTGTACCCCCAGATTCCAGATTTTCAAATAGTTATATCAAATATGATCATATTCTAACAAACATAAAAAAGTGGAAAGCTTGCTAATTCAGCTTTCAGATTATTTCAAAGCTTAATTTTAAAAACTTTACTTTATTACTTGTTTTGTGGACAAGGGTCACATATTAGCACTTTAACAGGTTGGGATTTTAATGAAATATGTGTTTCTACTCTAAATTTAAAACTGTAAAACCTAATACATTGGTACCATGTTTCTACCATATCATTTCTGACATTTGCAACTGCATTTTTTACTGTAGATATTACATATTTTTCTGTTTCTCACCTGCACGACTCTCTGTGCCTGTGTGTCAATCAGCAGCAGTCTGTTCTGAAGCGGCTGAGATACGTACACATACTTGTCCCTCACGCTGACCGCTGACGCCCATACACACTCCTGTGAAGAGACGCCTGTGCTGCTGGGACACAGTTCTTCCTGCAGAAAACATGGAATGTGTCTGTGCACTCTTAAAATAAAGGTTTCTTATTGGTGTTGATGGTTTCATGAAGAACTTTTAATCTCTATGAAATAAAAGACGTTTCTTTGTAGTTGAAAAAGGTACTTTAGGTTATTAAAATGATCTTCATGCTAAATAAATAAATAAATGGTTCCTTAAAGAATCGTTGTCTTGAAGATGCTTTGTGGAACCAGAAATGGGTCTTCTAGCATCACTGTAAAAACCCTCTTTTGAAACTTTTACTTTTAAGACTCTCAAAACATGTTCAAACTGTGATACATTTATTTTTTCAGGACTCTTTGATACAAAATAAAGTTCAAAAGAACAGTGTTCAATTTAAATTGAAATCTTTTGTAGATATCTTCGCAATCACATTTGATCAACATTTTAGCAACACTTAATTTTTAGTTCCCATTCAGTCAGTCACTCTGAGTCAAGATGCTTCAAGATGTCCAATCTACTTTGCATGTATGAAAACACAACAAATGAAATTGGCATGCAGCTGATCGCAGCACTAGTATAAACAAGCAGCGGATGAAGCGCTCATTAACTTTTCGCTTCAGAGCAGGAGTTCAGCTCTCCAATCTACGACCGTGATTGAAGAGAGGCTGGTGACACGGCGTTTGCCGCCGCGGTGCTTCCAGTGTTGAGTGGATTGCCAACTGCAAAAGAGCAGTTCACGGGTGGTACGTCTTTGTAAAGACGCATATTTTAAAAGATGTTATACCACTTTTGCGCTTCTGAATGCAGTCGTTCCCTGGCATCGGGTGACGGTCATAATCGCTGTCTCACATGTCTGGGCATAAAGCACGTTGAGGTGGCTTTTGTGGATGAGGCAATGAAGCAGCCAGCCGCCAGGCGGGAATCATGTCACTGGAAGTCAGTGGTTCTTCCATCTCTGGGGTCCACGAAGAGACGAGGCGTTTTGGACAAGCCAAAAATAAAGGTTTCGTATCACACTCACTCTCCTCTCGTTACAGGCAGCAGTGCGAGGACCACCTCACTTCTGCCGGGACGCAGGTAAGAGTTTTACACTCAGACCCCTTAGACTTCAATAAGTAGACCCTGTCAAGTTCCTCCATCCCCCTTCGGCAGCCGGATGTTGTGGAGCATCTGGCACCAGGCCCTTGATGAGTTGAATCCTGTGAAAGCTGCTAGAGGGCTGGGGCCCATGCGCGGTACCCCTTGAGGACTCCATGGTTAAAACCTAAAAAGCTGTGTTTCCCCCGGCAGTCCTGCCGTCCATGAGGGTTTCAATCACCTCCTATATTCCATATGCAAAATGATGTCATATGCCTATTCGTCTCTGATCTCCTATGGGAAGGGTGGACTTCTGCACGTCTTCTCAGACGTCCCAGTGTTCCAGTTACTGATGGGTAGTGTTTGTACAGTACTGGTATCTTGTGGTTAGAGTCCCAGTAGAGACCAAACACTGGGGGATGGGGAGACTCTCACATGATGCTGGAAGGGGCAGCTTCCATGGCTTCTGGCAGGGATCCCTATTCGTCGTTCACCGACATGACTTGGAGTGAGCGACTGACAGAGACAGTCCATGCCAATTTCATCTGTGTGTTTTCATACACGCAAAGTAGATTGGACATATCGAAGCAAGATTCCTATTGGTCGGTTCCTATTGACGTCTTCATGCCCTTCTTCAGGAAACAAGGGTTACATGCGTAACCGAGGACGGTCTCTTAAATAGCTGCTTATTAACATGCATATTATATAGCATGCTTATTTCTGTCTTTTGTTTTGGGATTGTGGCAAAACTTACATAACTACCCAGAATCCTTTCTGTCCGTGGGATGCGCCTGCGAATCTCACAGTTGCTGGGCTGCAGTATGGTGATCCCTTCGCTGGAGAAGACGTAGAACATGTTTCCCACACTGAGCCCTGCAAACACACACAACATCATACACACCGTTACACACACACTCTTCCACGGGGCAGAAAACGCTTTCAAACATGCGGCCATCATATGGTCAGACAGCAATCCCCTGAAACCACTCCAAAAAGTGCATTTGCAGATCTGTCTCCAGGCAGCAAACAGCAGCTGCTAATTAGCGTGTCACATCAGCACAGAGCTGGCGCTGTCAGAAAGCAGAAGGTGCAAAAACACACGGTCTCAGGTAAACTGGGAATGATCAGTCGAGATGGCGGATGACTGCTCCTGATGATCATACGTAGGCACTGATTTGTGTAGAAGATGCCACTAAATTAAAAATAAAAAGGTAATTGTGATTGTAGTAGTGTATGGTAGCGTGTCCTGATTTTGCTGAGTTAAATGTGTTTCTAGGTCAGCATATTTTGTTGACCATGAGACATCATTTTAATGTAATAATTAATTAATATCGGACAACTCTTTATTGTGAGAGTTTTCTAACAGACATTCTACTGACCTTACATAACTTTGCAAGTACATGTCAACTTATTCTAACCCTAGATGAATGACACTGATGTACAAGCACCAAACACTGATTGTAAGTCTAAACTTTACAAAAACTGCAAACTGCTTCCTCAGATCTGATTGGTCAATCAAAATGTTGTTTCAGGCTCAACAGACATGCTGCACTCAGCAAAATCTTTTGATTTTGAGGCAATAGGCCTCTTCATTTCTCACAGTTTTCCCCAGAATTGCAGAATTGTGAAGGATTCATTAAGTCTAGTTCTGTGGAAAAAATATACGAGTTTGTATCTCAGAATTATTCTCTTAGAATTGCAAGTTTTGACATGTACTGTATGAGTTATAAAGTCAGAACTGACATACAAACATGTCATTGTAAGAAAGTATCAGTTTTTTTTAGAATTGTACTTTATAACTTGCAATTGCGAGTTTATTTCTCACAATTTACAATACTGAAGTCAGAATAAAAGTGTGTTTAAATCTCTTTTTATTTTTTTGAATTGCGTGATATAATCTTGCGACTTTTATAGTGAGAGTCCAATTTTTAGAAAAAAAGACTGACCTCAGAATTATGAGTTTGTTCAACATTAAATCAAAGGTTTTTAAAAAATGGAAAAATATAAAAAAGTGTTATTTGGGATAAAATGCGTCTGTGTTGCTGCGAACAAAGGCACAATAATTTACATTATAATAATAAAATGCACGACTTTTTATTTATTGGTTAGATCCACGGAGGGTTATTAAAGTTAACAGAAAAAAGAATTGTCACGTAAAATGGATGTTAACTGAAATAAGGTAAAATATACAAAGCTAATTAACAATTAAGTTTAAAAACAGTTTTGATGCTAAAAAAAAGGTTTCTGATGGTTATTACCATGTAATAGGTCAGTGTCCATCTTTGAGATGATTAATGAAACCATCATATTCAGAACATTTTTATAAAACTTGTTACTACTGTAAAGCCATTTAAAATTAAGATTTACTTCAAGAAGTGTAAAAAGCTTTCAACATATTAACTTTTATTTCTGTATTTTTAAAATAAACAGAAACAGTAAGTTTGCTGAAGTGGTTGTTTTGAACAAGATATTATGCAAAACATATTTAGTCAAACTATGTTATAAAGTATGTATTTAGCTGAAGTAGCCTATGAGTTGCTCATTGCTCAGCACCTCAGATGTTTATAAGATTTTAAACAAAACAAGCCACTTTTAGAATTTAATTTCCCTCGAAATGTGTCGCTGCAAAAATTTTCAATAGAAACACTGTTCTACCCGACTAACACACTGAGTCATATGAGAAGGAGTGTGAACCACCTTTATGACATGATCAACACAAGCTTCATGTTCCTGTAGGTGTGTTGTAATAAAGCCATTATCAATTCTAACTCTGCTTCAAATATGCCTGGATTCATGTGAGCAACAATGCTAGTCCACACACAGGTATCAAAGTGTCTCTCAAAATGTTTGTAACATGCACACTAATCAGACAGATAACCAGACATGAGTATCGAGCAGATTTACCTTCCTCCCTCCAGAGAATGTTGGCCACTAGATGGACAGCATGAGGAAACACAGAGGACAGTTAGTGGACAGCAAAGAAACACACCCTGGATTACAGGGATTTCACATTTATATGACCCCTGGACAACTAAAAATAATTAGTAATATTAGAAATAATGGGCATAGAGGTGAAAATGAGCTGCTGGAGGGAATCACGAAGGCTGATGTTTTTAATAAAATTATGCTAATTCAGCCAATGGCACACTGTGTTTGAAATAACTTCTGTGTGGCTTCATATTATAGAATGAGGCTGAGAATGTTTTTTTTTTTTTTACAGTACACTACTATAAAAAAAAAATAATATGTCAATAGTTCTGCATTGTAAATGCACTTCATTCTTACAGAACACAGAAGTATACAGGATGCACTTATTTTTTTCAAGAGGGTGCATGCAACTGACTTTTGAGTTTGCATACTGTACCTTATGACAAAAATTCAAATTCAGAAAAAAATCATAGTAATATAGTATTTTACCTTTCTAAGGTTTTATTGTTATAGGTGGCCAGCAAGGTAACAGGTCACTTTGCAGTTTTTCAGACATTATCATAATATACTGTTTATTTAATAGTAAAATAAAATTATTACAATAGTAATGTTCTTATTTTAATATTTTTTTTATTTAGTAATTGTAATAATCACAATTATTTTTTTATTATATTTATATATAGACATAAAATTGGGGCATAATTTTATTATTTTTAAATGATATTTATAAATAGGCAAAAAAATTGGGGCCAAATTGTGATGCCCTACAAACAAGAACAAAGACTCTTTTTTTGCTGAAAATATCCTCACACATTTTAAACTTTAATCTCAGTTTTTTAAATAGAAAGTCAGCTTTTTTCTCAAATTGCGCAACCCTATTGGTAGGTGCTGATAGATGGGATCAAATGAACATGAACTGAATCTGTGCTTTTTCTCTTTCTCGCTGAGCTGAAACCCTGCAGGCAGCCTTTTCCCACACTGTGGACATGCAATTTTATTTATTTTATAGAAATGTGTCTGTATCCATTCTAGTGATGTTTTGGATCAGTAGAAATATTGTTGCAAAATACAATACAATGAATCAAAAGAAACAAGCACCAACAGTGTTTCTCAACGCTGTGTACAGGAGTCAGGAAATCCTTTTGCACTGGATTTATTATTTTTCATGTGGTTTTTCAGAAAACGTACATTTTCACGTGGGACGGTTGATGCATGTAACCAAAGTGAAATTTTTACAAAATTTTCATAAACTCGTGAAATATCAATCTGCTAGCTCAGTGTCAGAGATATTAAAATGGCCTTGAGGTCTGTCAGAACAATGAAGGTTAACAAATAAAATACTTCTTCAAAGGTCTTATTTGAAATGATTTAAATGCAAAATAACCAGCCTTTGACCTCTTCATATGGGACTTGTCACCTGTCTTTTATTAAGCCTTTTATATTCAACAACGACACTGGGTTAGAGAAAATATTGTTGATTTATTATAAGAGTTTGATACTTGTACTTTGGAGCTCATAGAGACAACACTAAGGAAAGTGATTTCTTCTGAGGGAAACCTTTTTGGGAGAGAACATTACTTCTTGATTTATTTCTTGTGGATGTAAGGGTTTCATATCTTGTGTTATTGACTTCTAGAATTAAGATATAATAGAAGAAGCATATCAGGCAACACTAAATTAATATCCATAGCTCCGGACAAGATGCTGGGGTCTTATGAAGCGAAACAATTGGCACGTGCAAGAAACCTGTTCAAACATGCACATGTGTGAACCAATCACTTGAAAGAAGAGGTGAAATCAGAGATTTTTTTGTTTCTCATTGTGTATGTAAAACGGTGAGTTAAGACTATTTTATTCACTATATATGCTTTAGATATCCACTTTTATATGCATTAAAACATCCAAATCGCACATCATTATCGGGTAATTTAATACTATAAGTCATGCTATTGCATGATTCAGTAAACTATAATATGAACTGAATCAGTTCATTGAAATTAACTATGTGAAAAAAAATAGTTTGTCAATTTTTCTGTTCATCTTGCCGAAATCAATAATTTCGCTTCATAAGACCTCAATAAAAACGCCACAGGTTCATTTTGTGTTTCTCGATATCCTTTTTTTATTGATTTTTAACATTTTATTTGCAGTCACTGACTGAATTGCTAATGACCACAAAAATCTTATTTACTGTTCTACTGAAGAAAAAATGTTTTTGGGTGAATTATCCCTTTAAAACGATCTATAGCGTATCTATACTCAAACAAAAATGACATTAGTGGGTGGAAAATAATCTCCCATTTATGCATTTGACACATTTAGATCTATAGACCTTCATTTGAGTCTAATTAAACACTGTAAATTTAACAGTCCAGAAAATGTGGGTAATTTGGGAAACAGGGATTGGCATGTGTGCACAGACATCACAGGAATGTTCACATCCGCAGATGTTTATAGCTGTATGACCATTAAAACCTTATTAATGACAAACTGTCCTTTCCGCATTGGTGGCTTCATTACATGTGAGCTGACTTGTAAATTCTTGCCAGTAATGACTGAACCAACAACCCACATTAAAGTGTCTTGCAGTACACCTCAGGCCCTGCGAGTTCCACAATGTAGGGAATGTGGACTGAATTGTGGGATCTGGTCATGGATATGGAATTTAATGTATAATGCGGAATGCACAATTTAGGAAATTTGGATGAATGGATATATGTTAGATTGACAATGAATGTGTTACATTTTCATTTAACTTAAAAGATGTTTTATTATTTCAATTAACTGACAATTCGATTCATTTTGATTTAGAAAGAAAAAAAGAAAGAAAAATAAATGAGTATAATCTGTTGAAAAATAAGTGGATTTTTCATGGCTCTATAGATTCTAGATTCCATTTACAGTATATTATCATAACATGTAAGCAACCATAGTTCACAAAAAAATTACAATCTGTGCTGAAACAGCTTCAGTATCATCACTCACGTGTCTTTCTTGCCGAGTCTTCCACAAACAGAGATGAGATGTCTTCATCAACACCAACCTCGTTTCTAGCGATGCAGGTATAAGCCCCGGTGTCTTCATAACGCACACTTACGATGTGGAGCTCACTGCCATTTGCTGAAGAAATACAACAGCCCACAGTTAGAGGATTCAGTGCATTTCCTCTATGTATCTACACACACACACACACACACACACACCGCATAGAAAAGTGCCTCTAACAAAACCAACAAGCAACTACAGGGCAATAACATCAATCTCAAAAGTAAGTTTGAGGTGTTTGTTCCCACAGTCGACCAATAACATTTTTCATTGACAGAGCTTTGGGTGAAGGCATTCTTAAACCCCATAAAGGTTTCCCTGTGGTGTAGCTATACTGTGCCAAGTTATAAAGTCCAATACTTGGATTTATTGGGTGTCTATTTTTCCAGCAGAAATGGTTTCCCATTCCCAAAGTTGGGCTGAATGTGCAGTTGAACTTGTTAGCTGGCCTGACTTTTTCACAAATACGTAAACTGTAAAAAATATTTTACCATCATTTACTCACCTTCAGGTTTTTCCAAAACTGTACAAGCTTCTTTCTTCTGTTGAACATATATTCTGAAGAATCAAATAGTTGCTGGTACCCACTGACTTCCACAGTATGGCAAAAAACAAACAAACTAGGAAGTCAATGGCTACCATCAGCTGTTTTACGTTCTTCAAAATATATTAACCTTAACTTGAAGGTGAATAAAAGAAGGCAAAACCGAATCTTTGGGTGAACTCACCTTTTAAAGCTGCAGTATGTAATATTATCAGCTACCAATATAAATGAGAACTGCAGTACAACTTCATACATTAATGCAATTTGCCTGTTAATAAATGGACCTGAGCTATCTTGGACTAACAATAAACAGTATTTTCCACAATGATTAACTGATTACTTACTGTAGTAAACATATTGCTCATTGTTGTTCAATGCATTAACTAATGAAACTTTACTGTAACTTGTACTGATGTCACACAGCAGCGGGCAGTAAATTAAGCTTTACATATAAATTGTGGTTGGTGTCCAGAATGCAACACTTTATATTAAGTGGCAGTTCCTGAGGAGTTACCATGTATATACACTGGTGTTACAGAGCTGCACCCACTTTACATTTCCCTAAACCTACCCAACTACACCCCCGATCACCCCCTGTTCCAGTTACTCTTATACATACTGCTGTTACAAAATGTAGC
>JAUCMT010000051.1:14853836-14868486 GCA_032357475.1 Enteromius thamalakanensis
GTCCGTACGGACAACACTTCGACCGTTGCGTACATCAACCATCAAGGTGGTCTACGCTCCCGTCGGATGTCGCAGCTTGCCCGCCACCTCCTTCTATGGAGTCAGAAGCATCTGAGGTCTCTTTGAGACATTCATACTCCGGGTGTTTACAACCAGACAGCCGACGAGCTGTCTCGAGCCCAAGTGCCCCCCTGGAGAATAGAGACTCCATCCCCTGATGGTTCAGCTGATTTGGGAGAAGTTCGGTGCAGCACAGGTGGACCTGTTTGTCTCTCCAGAAACCTCTCATTGTCAGTGGTTTTTCGCTCTGACCGAGTGAACCTTTGGATAACAGCTGGCCTCAGAAGAGAAGACCCCTGAACTTGCCTGATTGGATCCGTGCTTCTCTTTCTGCAGAAAGGGTTGGAGCGAAGGATGTCTCCCTCCACTCTTAAAGTCTATGTGGCTGCTATCGCTGCAAACCATGACCTTGTCAATGGCATGTCTCTGGGTAAGCATGATCTGGTCATCAGGTTCCTTAGGGGGGCTAGGAGGTTGAATCCTCCTCTGCCTTCTACTATACCCTCTTGGGATCTCTCAAGAGCATTAAGAGAGGATCCCTTTGAGCCTTTGCCAGCAGTCGAGTTGAGGTTTATATTAATGAAAACTCTCCTCCTGCTCGCTCTGGCCTCCATCAAGAGGGAAGGGGACCTGCAGGCACATTCTGTCAACGATTCATGCCTTGAGTTCGGACCCGAGGATTCTCAGGTAATTCTGAGACCACTGCCCGGCTACGTGCCCAAGGTTCCTACCACTCCTTTCAGAGACCAGGTGGTTAACCTCCAAGCGCTGCCCTCGGAGGAGGCAGACCCAACCTTACTATTGCTGTGTCCTGTCCGAGCACTAAGATGTTACGTAGGCCGGACACAGAGCTTCAGGTTCGTTTGTCATGGAGGTCGGCAGAAGAGGAATGCCGTCTCTGAGCAGAGGATGGCCCACTGGATAGTGGATGCCATCACCCTGGCTTATCAGGCTCAGGGTGCGCCCTGTTCCCTTAGTGTACGTGTTCACTCAACTAGAAGTGTAGCGTCGTCCTGGGCGTTGGTACAAGGCGCCTCGCTTGTTGACATTTGTAGAGCTGCATTCACTAGAATCTATAGCCTTTGTGTTGAACCGGTTTCTACCCGTGTTCTCACCTCTAACAGAGCTGAAGAGCTGGAGTAGGACCTGTTCGGTCGGCTTGGTATATATTCCTCCGATCCCCTTTGGCAGTCGGATGTTGCGGAGCATCTGATGCCAGGCCCTCGAGGCGATGTATCCTTGAGAACCTCTAGAGGGCTGGGAACCCCTGAGTGTTACCATGAGGATCTCAGGTGGTTCAAGATTATCTTCCCCAGTTTAGGGATCAATCTCCTCCTATATTCCATATGTGTTGTGCATTATTAGTTCTGTCTTACTCTGGAAGAGAACAGATTCCGCACGTCCTTCTTAGACGTCCCAGTGTCCAGTTACTTATAGTGCGGTACTGGTCCATGTACAGAGTCTACCTTCCCATAGACCAAACTCAGGGGGTTGGTGACTCTCTCATGGGGCTGAAAGGGGCAGTCTTTATGGCGCTTTGTTTGGGATCCCTATTCGTCGGTCACCAACATGACGTCGAAGTGACCAGCTGAAAGGGAACGTCTGGGTTACGTATTTTAACCCTCGTTCCCTGAAGAAGTACACGCGCTGTGATTGGGTTCAGCTGATCCTAATTAGCGTATGCCAATGAAAATCATTGGCGTGTTTACATACACGCAGAGTTGTTTTAGCATCTTGAAGCGAGATTCCTATTCGTCGGTCACCGACATGACGTCTCCGTTACCTTCTTACGGGAACGAGAGTTACAATACGTAACCGAGACGCCAGCAAACACCTCACTCATGGAAATGAGTTTCATCAGAAGGGGGTGACCCATACTTTTGGCAATATAGTGTATTTGTGTCCACAAATTCAGCTTGTGAGAGAGTGCTAAAAAGGAGTTTATTTCTCAAAAGGACCAAAAAAAACAAACAAAAAAAAACTAAGCAAGCAAACAAACAAAAAAACTATACTGTCATTGGAAAAATACCCCCAAACAATATTATTTTATAATAATTTAACTAAACATTTGATTACAGTTAATGATCACATGGTAAGCGAATAACATATTTCTTTTTTATTTGTTACTTTTAGTCTTAATTTTTATTTAGTTTTTTAGTTATAATATTTTAAAATTTTAGAGACACATTTAATTTTTTATAACCAGTTAATATGCATAATAATATTTGAATGTTTTTGTGTTTTAATACACTAAAGGTTTAACAATCAAAAGATAAATATTATAATGAATTGTAAACACAATTATTAGACAGTACAATGCATTATATGGTGCATTACAATTTATAATGAATGCATTAAGACTACTTTTAATATGCATTATGTATAGAGGCTTTAAGTGTTACCAAAATTATTAAGTTAAGTTTTACATTTTATAAAATTGATTAATTATTAGCTAGAAACCCCGGGTCAGAAATCTGGATGTAAAATATGGTTTGTGGCTGTTTACCCTGCGCTGTCTATGAGTATAAATCATAAGTCGGTTTTGTGCCGCCATCAGTGCGCTTACTATCCATCTTTCCATACAGCAGAAAACAAAAACCCGTTGACAGAAAATGACACATTGTGTCTCCGCTCTGAGCTAGGCCTGTTATTTGTCATCCCGCAAAAGTGAATTTTTTAGACTTTGTGATGAAATCATCTTTTATCTTGATGCTGTAAATATTTCTGTGGACACAAACAGAAACAGGAGAGCTTGAAAGGAGCGCATCTAAAATATTAATGCGTGAGGGAAATGAAAGAAGACAGACAAGCACAATAAAGGGCCAGAGAAAAACAAATGCTCGAAACTATCAGTTACATTAAACCTACACAGAACAAATAAATAACCTGAGTTAGCTGCTGAGAGATGATGGGACTGAAACAAATAAATGAGAGAAATTAAAGGTCTCGTCTTTTCATACAGAACTTAAGCAGCACAAGCATCTGATCCAAATAACAGCCTATTACAGGGTGTAATGGACTGCACTCAAGCAATAAAGTGCTTTCTAATAAGGGGCTACTCTGTAAACAATACAGCACCGCACCAGAATCGACAAGCCCGCCGAATGAGCCCATTTACCTAGGTCCACTATCGTCATTTCATGCACTGTTTTTATTATTATCATCATCGTCCTTGCAGGGAGCCACAAATTCACTCCCACAGCACTGAAAGCTGCCAGTGACGGCTATAATCCAATGCTACTTACAGAGGATATTTTTCATTATGCTTTGTTACATGATCTGCCCATTATGCATCTGTCTGTTTATCTACTGTCTACCACACATTTAGGTTCTTTGGATACTCCGTATCATGGTGCTCTCAGGTTAATGTTCATTCATAATGTCAGTACCCATCATTGTGATTTGTGTAATAGAGCTGGGTGGACACATTATGGAGACATCTATTTGATGTTTGCATTTACATCTGGACATTTACATTATATGCCCATTATTCACAAAATATGATTCTTTAGGGTCTTAATAAAAAGTCTGTAAACATACTTTGGTTGAAATTGCACAATGGTGGTTTAAAAAAACATTTGTACCTTGTTAAAATCAGCCCTGTTAACAGCAAGCCATTTTGTTGCATTTCCCCCTTAAATGCTAATGAGCTCTGTTGACCCCACCCCTCTAAAAGAATCTTTAACACTCAAAAGCTGCTATGTTTATTATTACATCCAACAACAAAACCCATTGATTGCTTATGAAGGCATTCTTGCCTACCCCAGTGTCAATACAATGGTGGACTGATGACAGCTCAATCAGGGCATGTCTAAAGTAAAACACTAGTGTCAATCAACAGCGGTTAGATTATTACAATGTTTATACAATCATTTATAGCCTTTTATCACAGCAGGTAGAATAACTAAATGTATAAATTTAATGGCAGATTGTAATCCAGAAGTGATTATATGAAACACATGTGAATAAAGTAAAATTATATTCCAGTTTTAAATGTCTTCTGATTACAGATTACAGCCTGTGATTACACCAGATTTGTATATTAAAGAAAACCATGGAGCATAATTTACTTTTCGGGTTAAATACATTTCTTAATATGAAATTTGAATGGCATTACAATTAGATTAGACTGTCAAGAAATTGACTTCTACACGCTAATACACACTATACTCATATTTATTCTGCACTGGAGCCCCACACAATAAAAATAATACCGCAAGCAGCTGTAATTACTGTTTTTCAAACAGAGATGGTGACAAAGAGGCAACATTTACAGACTGCAGCTTTAAATAAAGGACAAACAAATAAATAAATAAAACCTGCTTCCTGAGAGGGAGGGCTGTGGACCGTACCGAGAAGTGAAATCTGCTTGGATCCGTGTGGCTGCAGGTCCAGGCCGTTCTTCAGCCAGGTGAGTTTGGGGTTTGGAATACCATCTGCATGGCAGCGCAGGCTGGCAGCGACGCCTGGTTCCTGGGCCTGAGTCTCGGGATACACCAGAATTACTGGAGGCACTAGAAGGACAAAGAGACAGAAGCACACTGTGAACAACAGAGAAAGTGATTCAAGGCCAGAACAATTGCTTTGATTTGCATTCCTCTCCTTGTGTAAGTTAGAAACGGTCATTTACTCAAATGAATGTGAGCCGCAAACATGCATCCCATCTCGAAGTTCTTCAATTAGACAAAACAAGCTCTCTAACAATCACGCTTATTGTCTCCGTTAATTGAAAATCCTTTTATTTTTTCTTTTGCAAACATAATACAGCAAGGGAAATAGGATTGTTATCTTTGCTTCAATACAGTGTTTATTTATATGCCTTCATATGCCTCGATGAACGATGCCTTGTAATTGAACGGTTGAATGATCAAAAGGTGAAAACTACTTTCCATTGCAACCGTTTCAAATGATTTGAAGGCAAACAAATAGCCCTTTTGTTCAGCTGGAGTTATTATACTGTATATCTAGGGCTAGTGTTGTTGGTACCAAGTCAATACTTTTTTATATTTAAAACATTATAACACCAGCCTTTTGCCAGTGCTGGGTCATTCGGGTTCCCTCTGATCTCTGTTTTCAGATGTTTCTGTATTTGTGTTTATAGTTTCAAAAGTTTTATTTTGCAGTACTGAAAATTGTAGCCAATCACAGACACACTTGCTGAGCATGTACTGTAAACTCAATGACAATCAGAGGATTTTTAGTTTGAATCTGCTGAGTAACCCAGAGTTTGTTCATTGTGAGCTCTGCTCACTCACAAATCATTTTGTTACAACAAAGTATTCATTGTACAATAAAGACAATATGTTAATAAATAAACAGCCGATTTGGATGTGCCGTTATAAGTCGTTATCATCCCATTCATATGGGTCAGTAAGGGCCTGCTTCACCTACTGGTAAAACTTAAAATGAAATTAATTATTCTAGCAAATAGATTGTGTTTATTTAACGTCTACACCTACCCCAACCCTTACACCTACCCTTTACCATGATAGAAAAACAGTAATATTGACGTAAAGTGTTACAAAAAAAAATGTTTGATTGATGTGCGCATGCCCAGTAGTTCTATGGATGATAACAGATTTCTAAGCCTACCAGTAGGTGCAGCAGGCCCCTACTGAGCCATATGAATGGGCTGATAATGACTGATAACGGCCCATTCAATCAAGTGATAACATCCAAAGCGGGTGCAAATAAAACTATCATCTTCATTGATTATAAAGGGAGCATATTTGCTTGTTTTCTGTATATAACCTTGCTTACTATTTGTATTACAAACCTTTCATGATTTCAATATAATTTTTCATTCTGCAACATACACACTGCAATGTTTCAAGTGTAAGAAACATATTAAAAAACAGTACTTGATTCAGGAAACATCATAAAAGCTGACTGAGATGATAACGAGAGACCAGACATAATGGAGTAATATTCCTCTGGCATTATCATTTTATTAGCAAATATCCAAGCATTCGCTGGGGCATAAAATAATTTCATGAATGGTCTAAAACCAGTGGTGTAGTTATAAAATATAATGAACAAAAACATGTTGAAAAAAAGCTATTGTTGGTTTATTTGTAATATTTAAGTAAGTTGATTATACATACCATTGGTAAACTCATTATGTTTTTGGTAAACTCTCAATACCCACACTGTAAAAAATGTGCTTTAGTTATGCAGCTTTTTGGAGTTACTTACAGTATTTTTCTATTTATCAAATGTATTGGCAACAGTTTTTTTATATAAATGAACATTAAACATAATAAGTATTTTATCTTTACAGAATAAAACTATTAAAAAAGCCCCATACAAAGCACCAGAAATCCTAATCAGCCTTTTTCATTTTTTTCTGATATTGGTTCCCAGAAATGCTTTGAAAAACTTGTTAATATTTAATTTTCATTTATCTTTGAACAAACTGTTGCCAGTAAATAACATACATTTAAATATACAATAAGTTACTGGCAACCAGCTGCCAGTAATACTGTAATTTCAACAGAAATTTTGGTCCCACTTTATATTAAGTGTCCCTAATACCCGTGTACTTCTATAGTAATTAGATGTGTATCTAGTATGTAACCACAGTGTAAGTACACATTGCTAGATAGTATCTAAAGCTGTAATTTTTTTGTAACTACACACATGCAACAACCCTCAGAATGGTGTGTGTAAGTGCAAATGTGTAACAGGACATTGGTAACAACACTTTTGTCACTTTACTAAGTAGTCATGTAAGAGGAATTACATATCTACATTTTGTAACAGCAGAGGGGTAAAGAGGGGGTTGTGCCCAGGGAGTAATTCAATGTAGAACCACCACTGATTAGAGACACTTAATATAAAGTGGGACCGAAATTTTTGATCGCATTACAATCATCATACTGCTTTGGAATTACATTTATTGAGGAAAGTGCTTCACAGATAAATTACAGTTTTCTTCTTTGCTAACATTTGGGAGAAATAAAAAAGAAACTTAATACAAAATCGGTCTACATATTTTATTAAATGCTTTGGCTTTAGTGGCAATATGAGGGCCAGTTATTTATTTAATATGATGCCTAATATTTTTTTACACAATAGTTTTTCTTGTATAGCCTACATTTAAAAAAAAAAAAAATCTGATTTTGTAATTAGGGAAAAACCACAGAACTGTGCACATTATGTCTCTCTTACACAACTAGGCTTTTATACAGAAGTGACATTACAATTTGGGGATTTTTCACATTTACACTCTCATGCTGTTCTAGCTCTTTAATAACTGCATAACAGTTTTTTATTCTTTTTTATGCACTTTTATATATTTAACCTGCCAATGCTTCAATATAACAATTTCTCCACTCATTATTTTCGGACTAAAACACAAATGTCATGTTTTGCCGCAGGACAGCAATGTAACATTTACCAGTAGCCCTTTTGGTCCCTTTCAGTTGAGTCACTCCAATGTTATATATGGAAACTTGCATGAGATACCAATCGCCTTCGAGTATTAAGAAAAGGCCAATGAATATTGGCACGGATGTAGTGCACTTGCAGCTTTTCGCTTCAGAGCCTCATTGCATTGGATGCCAGTGTTTGAGTTACAGAAAGAAGTCTGAGAAATCCAGGGAAGAATTAAAAGAGTTCCTGCGTGTTCACGCATTCTCTCCGTCATCGAAATGCATCGTAGCAGTTCGGGGAGCCGTAAAGGCTTCTCAGCTGAGATGGTGATGCACCTGGGGGATCTCACAGTGACCGTGCAGAATGTTCCGTCGGGTGGACTTCTGCCGCTCCACGTAGTCCCCCAAATGCCACCGAGCCAAGCATCTCCTTTGGATCACCCCAGAAGGCTGAGATGTCATCCACTGCTTCAGAGGGAAAGTCGGCGGACGAGGTTGAGGCTGGTTCGGGACAGCGCCCCTCTGTAGTTGCTGCGTCGTCTCATGGTGGATGCTGAGCTCTCGGATATGCTCCTCTGAGTCACCAAGGGGATCGGAGGTACCACTTGTGCCCCCGTCCGATCCTTCGAGGCTGGATGACTGGTATCTGGGTTCTCGGGCCTGTAGTGGTATCCCAATCCCCCAGGTTGAGCCACGGCTCCTTTTCAAAGCTTGTAAGATCTTGTCCACTCTAGCTTGCCAGAATTACTATGCTGCGGGCCAGGCTGCCACTTCCTTGCACGCGATGGCCACACTCCAAGTGTACCAGGCCAAAGCATTGAAACATCTGCACAGGGGTGGGTCTGATGAAGGGGTCATGCAGGAACTTTGTGTGACGACTGACTTCACGCGGATGCCTCCTCCACGGGTTCGGGTGCCGTATGCAACGGGCAAGGAGCCTCGGGTGCCTGGACAGGCGCTCGACTGCTTTGGCACATCAACTGCCTAGAGTTGTTAGCCATGCTTCTGACTCTGCGTCACTTTCGACCGATGCTGTGCCACAGTCACGTGCTGGTCCGAACGGACAACACTGCAGCCATTGCGTACATCAACCAACAAGGTGGTCTACGCTCCTGCCACATGTCACAACTTGCCCACCACTTGCTCCTGTGGAGTCAGATGCGGCTGAAATCGCTGCATGCTGTTCACATTCCAGGGACACTCAACCGTGCAGCCGATCAGCTCTCACGGCAGCCCGCCCACCCTGGAGAATGGCGACTCCACCCCCAGGTAGTCCAGCTGATCTGGAGCAACTTCGTTGAAGCAGAGATCGATCTCTTTGCTTCCCCAGAGTCCTCCCACTGCCAGCTGTATTACTCCCTTGATGAGGCATCCCTCGGCAGGGATGCACTGGCTCACAGCTGGCCTCCGGGGCCCAAGTACACCTTTCCCCTAGTGACCCGGTGCAAGATCAGGGAGGAGAGGAGCAGGTCCTGCTGGTAGCACCATACCGGCCCTCCTGGACTTGGTTTGCCAACCTAGTGCTCCTAGTGGCAGCACCTCCATGGAAAATACCCTTGAGGAGAGACCTCCTCTCTCAAGGGATAGGCACGATTTGGCACCCGCAACCCGATCTCTGGAACCTGCACATCTGGCTCCTGGACGGGACGTGGCAGACCTCTCAGGACTTCCAGCAGCTGTGATTGATACCATCTCTCAATCTAGGGCCCCCTGAACAAGGCAGGCCTACGCTCTGAGATGGGGTCTGTTCGTTGTCCTCTCGTGGAGAGGACCCACAGAGATGCCCGATTGCAGTGGTGCTTTCCTTCCTTGCAGGAGAAGTTGGATCGCAGGCTGCCCCTTTGACTCTCAAAGTGCATGTTGCTGCCATAGCTGCATACCATGCAGTGGATGCAGTGGAGGGTGCATCCCTCGGGAAGCAACAACTCATCATAAAGTTCCTCAAAGGGGCGCGTCGGGTTAATCCCCCAAGACTGCCACTGGTGCCTTCTTGGGACCTTGCCGTCACCTTACAAAGCCTAGCATCAGTTAAGATAAAATATCTGTCACTTAAGACAGCACTCCTGATTGCGTTGGCCTCCATTAAGAGATTTGGTGACCTTCAGGCTTTCTCTGTCGATGAAGAGTGCCTAGAGTTCGATCCGGCTGATTCTCACATTATCCTGAGACCCCAGCCCGGCTACGTGCCCAAGGTTCCTACCACACCCTTCCGAGATCAGTGAACCTGCAAGCTCTGCCGTAGACCGCACTCAGAGCTTCACATGCTCTTAGAAAGCTCTTCATCTGCTATGGAGGTCAGCAGAAAGGGAATGATGTCTCCAAACAGAGGTTGGCCCATTGGGTGGTTGATGCCATCTCCCTGTCTTATCTATACCAGGGTACAGAGATGTACAGAGATGACGAGAAGTTCAAGTCCTGTGTTACTACGGTTCAACAGTTCAAATCTGTTTGAAAAGGAAGGTAAAATGACACGGTTGCACCAACAAATGTGTCTAATATCAGTTTTGCATTTGTTAACACTATGAGGTAGATTTAGGGTTGGATTTGGTGTAGGACATTAACTTTTAGCAACAGTCACAATACATATCTATATCAACACAATAAAAATGTACCAGAGTTCATGTATTAAACCTGTGTTTTAGCACCACTCAGAGGACATGTCTCTTTGAAACGTGCAATAAGGTACGTAAAACCAGTGTTGCACAAAAAGTGCATAGAGGTACATATTTTTATGAGACCAGGTTGGATTATTTCTATAGTTAAATTGTGTAACATGGACATTGTACTAAAAATGAAGGTACACTGCTTCATTTATTTGTTTGACAGCTTTAACAGACGTGACAAAACCAGCTCATGATAGCAAACATATATGAAAAATTCTACTACTAACCATTCACCTGGAGCACGTGGGTCTGTGACAGCTCCTCATAGCCGTACGCATGACAGCTGTAGTTCCCCATGTGAATCGTAGTCACTTTAGTGATGTAGAGTGAGCCGTCATCGCCAAAGTCCTAATTGAACGGGAAGAAAGAGACAGAGAATAAAACAGCAGGAAGTCACAGGATGAATAGACGATGCATCAGCGGCGTCCCATGAGCGTGCGGGTGCAGGGGTTTGTTCCTCACTGTCATGCTCTCTCAGGCTGATAAATGGTAAGGGTTAAAAATATAGCCAGCATTAGCGTGATTAATGAAGCCGGTTGTGGTTTTGTGAGGATGCATCCCCTCATCTGGGGCTCGGGGCCGACTCAAGGGGGATTAAAACATTAAACTGTTTTGTAGTTATATGAGTTTGCAAAGGGTAAATGATTTAAGGACACGAAAGCTCGCTCTTAAACCCTAACACACCTGCAGCTTTATAGGGCGCACGCCAAAAAGGGCTTGACTGCCGTACTGGGAACAAAACAGCGATTTGTTTGTTTAGGAGGTCGTCGCTAATCCAGCGAGATGGATGATCGGCTCCAGTAAAAATGCCACTTTGCCTCCGAGTGCTGAAGTTTTAGGATGAAGAGGACAGAAGTTACTCTCTTCCAAGGACACCATGCTGTGGAAAGCCAACGAACAAAAACTAATTACTTTTTTTATTAAATAAAGATTATATGACCGATAATACCTCACCTCTGCCGTGTGGCCGATATTATGCCGCATAAGGAGGACTCATAGCGGTTTTCATCACTGGAGCTGTATTGGCTGCCACTTTCAGATGAAATCTAATTACAAGTTTGTCATTCATGTTTTGAAATCAATTGGCAGATAATGGCTTGTCATGAGGTTTACCCGAAAGAACAGCATCAGAGCTATACAGTTAACAAGCCACTAATTCAAACACCAAGACACAAGGGAAATTTTGCTGTCATTGGTTTTGGAAACGGCCACATTTCCACTCTGAAATAAATCAGAGATGAGTGTTTGTTACACAACTGTGCCAATTCATCCCTAAGGAGACAAAGGCATTAACTGGAGAAGCTGTCTGACAATACTTAAACTAATAAACCATGTTTTTTGGTATTGCATTGAAGCACCATATAAATGGTATATGGATATGAAAATCCTTTGCTAATCATCTGAACCTATCACTGCACCATTAATATTATTAAAAGAGAGTATTTTAGATTAAGTGAAAGTAAATGAGGTAGAACTGATACAAGATTTAATGAAATATTGTGGTGTGATTGCTTTATTCATACAACATGAAATTTACACGGTACCGCACAAACAACACAGTATTTGCAAAAAATCTTCTTAAAACATTTTCTGGGCAAGCATCTGTCATTCTTCAGCGGAAACAGAAGGAAAATATATATGTCAGTGAACAAAATAAAAAGGCAATTGCAATGTTTTTATCTTATAATTCTGAGTTCTTCTTGCAGATCTGGGTTTTGTTTCCATCATGGAATAAAAATACTTTTTTATCTCACAATTCTGACTTTATTTCATGTAATTGCAAGTTCACAATTCAGACTTTCCTTCTCAAAACTACGAGAAAAAAAAAATCATTCTGTGGCTGAAACAAGCATTTGTTTGTCAAATACATAAATCCATATATAGATTTTAATTTTCAACAAACACAGAAAATACAAAATCAAGCCACTCACTACTGCTATTGAAAGCATTTATTGCTAACATCCGGGACTAATTGCTTCTGGAGGAGCTGAGGTGCGTGGCACACTTCTCCTCACTTTAGATCACACAACAGACTCCAGATTGAGGTCAGGACTCTGGCTTGGCCTTTCTCAAATTTAGAGCTTCTTCAGTTTGAACTCTGAGCAGTTCATTTACTCCGGTGTCACTGCTGTGTTGTAATACACCACAATACACCACACCACAGCTGCACAGCCTACCATTCGTGTCGACCTGGTCTCATAAATATATGTACCTCTGTGCACATTTTGTGCAACACCATTTTTACGTGCTTTACTGCATGTTTCGCTGCAGTTTCAAAGAGAAATATCCACTAAGTGGCACGTTTTTATTATGTTGATTTAGGTATGTATTGCAGCGGTTCATAACTGAAATATTGGTGGACTGTTGCTAAAAGTTAATGCTCTATTATGTTAGAAATGTGCCCTACACTAAATCCAACTCTAAACCTATCGGATATTGTTAACAAATGCACAACTGATAAAAAAAAGCTTGTCTCCTCTCAAGTACATCTCTGAACTCTGAGGTACCAAACAAACCTGCAGTCTATGAAAACACATAGATATGATGCTGGATATGTTGGATGAGAACGCTCAAAAAGTCAGTTTTCAAATATCCCAGCATATTTATATTGTTTTGAAATTCTGTAAATTTGCTTGAAAAGGAATAAAAATGTTGGTGTTTTACTGCCTCTAGTGTTCAATTCTTTTAGAAACTGCAGTGCTATGTACTTGTTGGTACATATTTCATGTCTCACTAAAAAGTGCACCCAGGTACATTTATGCCATCAGACCAGGTAGATTTATATTGTTAAATCATGTCTCTATGTCAGATATTTCAGATCTAACCATGTACACCAAATTCCTGTCACAATATATATGTTACCCTTTCAGTCGAATCACTTTGACGTTACATATGGGAACTCGCCAGAGAGACCAAATGCCTTTGAGCTTTATACAAAAGGCGTGATGAACAATGAATATTGGCGTACACTTGATTGTGCTCAGGTGTACCTCGTCACTGTGTGAGTATAAGAGGGCACGATCAGAGTGCACATGCAGACTTTCGCTTCAGAGCCGAAGCTGTTCTGAGCTAATTTAGGAGACCCCCTCTGCGATACGAGGAAAAGTCCTGCTTTTAGGAGTTCCTGCTTTCCTGCTCTCTCGTTTGACAGCGTTTTATCTGGGCGGCTGTCAGCGGATCCTGTGGGCTGGTAGCCTTTTTAAAAGCTGAATGTGCCAGTCATCTTGCAAATCCAGTGAGCAAAGACGAGTGCACGGAGTTGACGCGTTAGGTCTTCCCTGGGCAACCGGGAGAAAGAGTGAATTTTCCCACGGTTGGTGATGCGTTCTCCGGAATGGTGAACCGATCATGTGTTTCTGGGTGCGGAAGTTTTCTCGCCTCTTCAGATGGACATGATAGTTGCCCCGCGTGTCTGGGCCGAGCACACGCTGGGGCAGCTTTTGTGGATGGTCAATGCGTTCATTGCGATCGTATGACCATGGCTACGTTGAGTTCTGCCTCTCGCTCGCGAGACGGCTCCCCTCGCGTCATTCCCGTAAAACGGTGAGGCGTGTCCAGGTGTCCGTGCAGAATGCTCTGTCCGGTGTAACAGTTGCGCGGACTTCTGCCGCACCGCATTGTCAGCAGCATTAGAGGGTGAGTCAGATGGTGAGACTTAAGCCACTTCGGGAAGGCGCCGCGCTGCGAATCGGTGGATTGCTGGATACGAACTATCTGCTCCTCTGCGCCACGAAGCGAATCGGTTAGGAGGCTCACTAGGCTCACTCCGAAGCGCATAAAAAAAATATGCATTCAGAGCCGAGATGGGCTCGCAGCCATCAACCTAAAGGACGCGTACTTTCATATCTCGATTTGCTTCGTCACAGTCCCCTTCGGCGGGTTGTGTTCGAGGGTCGAGTATATCAGTACCGAGTCTTACCCTCTGGCCTGTCCCTCTCTCTCTTTCGCATGTACAGGGACATCGTGCTATGGCACCTCGCCAGCTGGGTCTTCAGGTCAGCTGAGAAAAGAGTAAACTCTCCGGAAAAAAAAAAGACGGAAAGGATCTCTTTTTTCAGACTCGATGGAAAGGACTGCCCGCCTGAGGGCAGTCAATGACTGAGCGCGCGCAGGCCATGCTGAAATGCTTGGATACGTTCAGGCACAAAACAGTAGTTCCTCTCAAAACTCAGAGGCTCCTGGGGCATATGGCAGCTGCAGCTGCGGTCTCGCCGCTGGGCTTGTTCATATGAGACTGCTTAGGCATATCAGTTGCCTACTCGCCCCCCATCTGCTCCGTGGAGTCACAAGTGGCTGAAATCGCTGCGCGCTATTCATGTTCCAGGGTTATTCAACCGTGCAGCAGATCAGCTCTCACGGCAGTCCACCCACCCTGGAGAATGGTGGCTTCACCCCCAAGGTAGTCCTGCTGATCCTGGATCACTTTGGAGAAGCCAAGATTGATCTCTTCGCTTCCCCCGAGTAGACCCATTGCCCGCTGTGTTATTCCCTTCTCGAGTCCCCTCGGGCGCTCGGCAGGGATGCACTGGCATGCAGCTGGCCTCTGGTGCTCAA
>JAUCMT010000051.1:14885903-14898972 GCA_032357475.1 Enteromius thamalakanensis
ATAATGCACACATTTGTATAGTGAGTTCTGGCATCTTCAGAGCACAAGTACAGAGTACTAATACTATATAAACACATACTTACATTCATGTTTTATTTGCTTTTATGTGCCACAATGGAAAAGAAAAGTGACAGGTGGCCTCAGAACAGCGTATTTAAACATCATTAGTAACAGTGAACGCCTGACTTGTGTTTCCCATTATGCCGCTTTGTTTCCAGTGTTAGCGTGGCGTGTGATTAATATACAGGTACCGTGAGCATGTGTCAGAGCAGCGGTAATAGATGCTGTGTGCTGTCTGCGTCCGAGAGATCTCACCGCCTGATGTAATTGCACCAGTGAAGCAGTTAGCCTTCATCAACACAGTAAAAAGAGGTGTGAAAAACACCAAATAACAAGGAAATTTGTTCTAATAATAGGGCAACTCACCGCTTCTCTTGATCTACTGTAATCAGCAACAGGTAGTAAATATTATATTAAAGAGTTTCTTGTGAAGGCAACTAAACGTAGCTCAACATTTAGCAACGCAAGACCTGCAAACATTTGCTTTCGTTTGATTTTAAAAGATATAAGCAAGATTTGACACTCAGGATGTATAACGCTGAAGTGAATATATTAAATCCATCAGCTACCAAGAGATGCACTTCAAACATAAACGCTGTTTAATACAAATTTAATATATATATATATATATATATATAAAAAACATTTTCCCACCCCAACTCTTCATACTCAACACTCACACAGGTTGCCAGATTGAGAAAACGCAACAGGTAGTACATTTGACAATGAAAGGCAACAAGCCTTATACTATACATTAATGAATTGAATTACATACAGTGGTCAAAGACGTTAATATGTTCGCATCAATAGAAATTCAAAAAGTGATTTTATGTCCATAGAAAGCACTTTAAATGTAAGTAAAGTGTCTGCTTTTAAGGTGTTGAAATAAGTTATTGGAGAATAAAATGTCAAAATTTGGTTGAAATTATGTTAAACTGTCATTCAGTGTAACACATTATTTATTTCATGAGTTTGTGCTACTTGTAATTAAGATACAACAAGCGAGTTTGTCATGCTGTCCGGGGAGAGGGCTCAGAGCTCCCCAGAGGAAGGATAGTACGGAGTAGCGGAGTTAGGGGCAGAGGAGGAATGCTATGAACGAGATGCTGAGGAAAAGGGGCTTGTACTATTTATAGAAGTTTCTCTCGCTCTGGGTTGTGTTTCCCCAAAGCATGGTTAGCCTACTATGATCGCAAGTTCCGTCATTACCAGCATAGTTCAAAGATTTGGTGTTTCCAGAAAGCATAGTTTAAATTCACATTTGCACTCAATGCCACAAACGTACGTGATTAGAACTACAGCTTTGGACCTGTGGTTTCTTGTTTAAAGCAGTTTTAAACTTGCTTTTTATTTTGTTTCTGTCTTTCACCCTGAGTTTTTTCAGAAGCATGCTGAGGCTTTTTAGGTCTAATCTGCGATCTCTGATCCAGTTTGTTTGCTGGCTTCAGTGGCTGCAATACACTGTGTTTTTACGAAAACTGGCAACCCTGTTAAAATGCTATTGGTTAAAGTGTGGATAGTGGATGAAATCACACAGACAAAAAAAAAGACATTCTCACACAAACAAACATTTCAGACATATTTTTCAGACATGTATGTGAATGTTAAGTATCTGCAAGCATATTATGGAATTTGCGCTTTAGTACGTTCGAAACAATAACACACAGCACCTTTAAGCAAGCTGTCAGTACAATCTAAATGCTCACGTTAAGATTAAACGCTCAAGCCGCATGAAGTACATGACGGCCTCGGCTAATCGGCTCCTTCAGACGTCTTATCACAGAGATGGCTGGCCCGACGGTGTGGGCTGATCCGTATCTTCCTATAGGGCAGCAGCAGAGACGGTTGGGCCTCATGACTCTAAACAATAGTGCCTCAGTGGAGCGTGTGACATGCGATAAGAGCAGATATTATCAGCAGACACCCTGTTTCCCCAAAAGAGCGCAGCACGTCAGGTCTGTGCCCCGCATTGATTCGACTTTCAGGTGGAGCGCTGAAAGATGCCGCTGTTGAGGAGCCTGAACTGCTTTGTGCTTCTACATCTGTGTGCCAGTCTTTACAGTACTTTTCAGTATTGAAATTATTTCACTGAGGTCATCACAATACATATCACTCTTTTCTATAAATGATACATGTGATGCTGTCAGTGCTGGGTAGTAACTGATTATCTATATTTATTTTATAATCTGTAACTGACAATATTTTGTAGAATACATATTAAATGCTTCTTTTTCGACTTCACCTATTGATTTTTATCTTATGATCCATCAACTATTAAATTAGTTTAATTTTCCATTTAAATGTAACAATTGATAAAAATTAAACATATAAAACAAAAAAACAACTGATTTTAAATGCTAATAAGGTCAATAATGATATTTCCCTACAACTAAAACAACGCTGATGTTTACATTTAAATAAAGGTCCAATAAATAAATTAATTAAACATATGAAGCAATGACTTGTTCACAGCAAGATCAATAACATGCATTTAGAAACAGAGAAATAATAACCTTCCATTATTTTATCCAATGAAAGTAAAAAATATATATTTTATTCTTGTCTCAATGATGACCATGTTCTGAATTCCAATCATTTTATAAATCTCAAGCCTTGTCGTCGTAACGCTGGTGTTCTTAACATCAGTCTCTGACCCAGAGCTCTGGTCACCTCAGTCAACATCTGGCCGTCAGACACCGAACAGCTGCTCCTCTCACTCGTCTGCGGTCACACAGACGGACATAAAACATCTCTTTTCCTCACATCACATCTCACTCTGTGCTCTCTGCTTCTGTGTGTCCATCTAAACGCTCTGTGTGCGCGTTCTGCTTTAATTAAAACATGCATTTTCTTGTTTTCCTGCTAATATCTAAAACAACTAAACAAGCCAGACACAACCAGAAACCTACTTAAGCCAAATTCGGGAGCTGTTTGATTTTGAAAGTTTTTAAGCTAAACCCTCATCAAATCAATCAATTAATCAATACAAATGTTCAAGGATTAATGCTGGAAAAAAAGACATCTTCTGCACAATAGAAGTCTTTTAATCTCACACAATTCTGCTTTTGCATTCATTTAGCAAATGTTTTTACACCAAGAAACTGAAATAAACAATTGAGCAGCATTATAAGCAATTCATCATAAGAGTCAGCAATATTCACGGTACACAATGCCAAGGCACATATATAGATGCCAAAGGATTCCCAGAGTATAAAACAGATTAGCAGAGGAAGAGAGCAATGCGGAAAAGAAGAGAGTGATTCTTTCTGTTTTAAGAACTTTGTCTTTGTTTAGGGTTGTGGATCAGTTACAGATTACAGTGCTTGCAGAGAAGGACCTTCTGTTTATCTTGTTTCAAAGATGACAGTCATTTGCCAATAGGGTAAGAAAAATAATCCACTTCAAACACATCTTCTGCACATCCGTCATTTTCAAGACCCTTTAACCAATGCTAGTGTGGCTATTACATGCTGTATGGATTATGTAATAAGGCAGAAAAAAATGAAGTACTTATGTTACATTACATTTGTTATTTTTTGTATGTAACATGTTACATTTGTTATTTTTTATTGATTGGATATTTACATACTAGTCAAACAATAGCATTCAATTATTTTGAATTTATTAATTAAACCTCATTCTTCTATTTCATTTTAATTTCTAAAATAGCAATTTTTTTTAATCAAATTACCACTAAGTTTAATTTACCATGCAGTGCTACTGTATATCTTTGGAAGACTTTTGTCTGTTAAATACATTCAAAATTCGTGTTTATTTTTTTATTTACACTGGACTTCTTTTCACCATGTAAACTGTTAAGGTATTACAAACAAAAATAAAATCTTAAAAATATTTTAATAAGTAATTTAATTTGGTTGTTGTTATTTTGGAATATTTTATTTTAATTTTAAACTTGTATGTTTAATCAAGTTTTTCATTAAATTCACAAACCAGCAGTTGTTTCATGAACCCGTTTGGCATAACATACTGTTTTATGCACTTTTTATGCACAAAAAAAATTCTTTATTTTTCACACTGTTATGGTGCAAGATTATCCTATTTAAATGGATGTGATTACCAATTAAGGTCAAAAAGTACTACGATTTATATTCACTAAAATATTACATTAATGGATTCCGTTACTAATTGTAATTTTTGTCATGTCATTTTAACTACAATTTGTAGGTAATCCACCCAGTGCTGCTTTCATCTTAGTAGATCTAGTGAGAAATTCCCAGGAAATCCACAAACAACTGTAAAGTAATGTAAGAAAATGTAGAAAGAATTGATTCCTAATAATATAAATTAACCCTAGTGAGCTGCGTATGTAATCAAAGTGATTAAATGTCTCTCTGTGAGGCTTCTCTCTGTGTAGATTTCTAGAAAAGACTTCTTCAGACAAGTCCAAATCCATTTTGTGAAGATAAGTGTCTCCTTTCCATCTTTGCAGCGAGTGCTATGACTATTGAGGACTTTCAGAAACTAGACATACTCCCTCTGACTGTATTTCTGTTCTCAGTCTTTCTTTTTTCCATCGCTGTGGTCTGTCATTGAGCTCAGCACAACAAATGGTGCCAGTGACACATAAAGTTTGCACCTTTCCAGAGAGGCGTCATTAAAGTAAACAGTGTGGAGTGAAATGCGCAGAAGCTCATGATGCACGTGCCAAACGCAGAGCGCTGGAACAGCTATAAATAACAGTTATCACACAAACGGACTCTCTCCGAGAGATGTGACACAGACGGCTGCGTGGGTATCATCCCAGACAAATGGCTTCCATCAGACGGACGGCTCTTTATTTTTCTTGCACATCTGCTGGCAAGATAGAAAAGACAGCGACTCGCAGCAGAGGAGAACAAGAGTGGCAAATACAGCATATATATGTCAACATACAGCTTTTATGGCAACGAAACCAAAGTTCTACTGTATTCTGGAGTTTTCTAATCACTTGATTTTGGAAAAGGACAGTAACAAATGATTATATTTCATTTTCTTGAAATACTGAGTTACATACTGTATATGTTATACATAGGCTACTTAAATACATAAGGAGTAGCTTTATACAGCAGAAAGTCAAGTTGTAAAAATCCTTTATAAGAGTAGTTTTACTCTCGCTTGAGGTGTTTTTTGACTTGTGCAAAAAAGTTTTAATGCAAATAATGGGAGATGGAAATGCATTTTTACTCAGAGATGGTACAGCACCATTGGCGACGTGATGTCTCCGTTCCCTTTTTCAGGGAACGAGGGTTACATACGTAACCAAGACGTCCCCTTTCAGTCGGTCACTCTGACTCTGATACTGGAACTTGGAAGTCCAGTCTTCCAGTAGGAGGTTTCAGGACATATACTCATATGGACAGTATTTCAGTGTATTTAAAAATTGGAGGTGATTGAACCCTCTTAAGGTAGCAGAAGGTCTGCCGGGGAAAAACAGGCTCTAGAAGAGCTATAAGAAACAAAGGGAGGGATCATCGATTTTGCAAAGATTTAGTTAGAGAGGTAAGAGATATTTGGTTGAATATACACCCAAACACCATAAATCAAAATGAAAATACATTTAATCCACCAAATTCACCATGTTTATAAAAGTTAAGAGTCCTCACAATCCACTGCTACTCATCTTATCTGTAGAAGAACAGTCTTTGAAAGAAAAGATTTGGATGTTAGGCCAGCAGGAAGTATTCACTCCAAACACCTTCAAAGAGATGCTTACACCACATAGTAAGGCCACAGTCTATAAGTGCAAAGAGGAAACAACATAATTAGTCCAAGAACTACAGCATAATAATCCTGTTTGAGCAGGGAACAAAAGGTTTCTCAAACAGGATTAAGTAGGTCAAGACAACCAGTAGACAGTTTTACACTGAACCAAAATCAGCTTTTAAGCAGGTTTCTCAAACAAATGGTTTCTCAAACAGGATCAAGCCGTATGTCAGGTGAACATTAGGCAGCTTCAAACAGAACCATACACTTACTCTACTACTTCGTGTCACTACAAATGGCTAACCTAGGATGATCACAACTTTGACAATGACTTTTACAATATGGACCCCAGCCCTCTACTGGTTCTCAAGGATTCATTGAGTGAGGGTCTGGCACCAGATGCTCCGCCACATCCAACTGCCGAGGGGATGGAGGAACTCTAACAGGGTTTACTGTATGGCCACTGTGAAGAAGTTAACAAGCCAACCCAAAACTCAGCCGCTACCCATTTGAGGTGAGAACACAGGAGGATACACTCCTTACTGAACGGGCCCGTAACCTGAGGGGGCAGGGCACACCCTGTGCTTGGTAGGCCAGGGTGATGGCATCCACTATCCAGTGGGCCATCCTCTGCTTGGAAATGGGATTCCCCTTCTGACAGCCTTCTTGAAAGACAAAGAGCTGGTCTGAGGTCCTGAAGCTTTGTGCCCGGTCAACGTAGCATCTTAGTGCTCGGACGGGACAGAGGAAAGCTAGGGCTGGTTCTGCCTCCTCCAAGGGCAGCGCTTGGAGGTTTACCACCTGGTCTCTAAACAGAGTAGTGGGAACCTTGGGCACATAGCCAGGCCGTGGCATTAGTGTTACCTGGTACTCTGCCGGCCCAAACTCAAGGCACGATTCGTTGGCCGAAATTCCTGCATGTCCACTACGATCTTGAGGGAGGCCAGTACAGGCCAGTCTTGTCAGTCTCACACATGTCGGCCAGACACAGCCACAGATGCCACTTAGAACTTCCGGATCATGACCACCCTCGTACAGATCGTTCAGTGCACTGGCCAGATGGACTTGCAACAGCGCCGTAGCATGTACTGCAGATGCAGCGTGTACAGCAAGTATGCTAGCAACCGCTCCACTGGGGGACCTCCATATACCCCCTAGCTGCACCGCTATCAAGGGTGGTGAAGAAGGAAGAGCCACCACAACGGTTTCTGGAAGTGAAAGGTGCCGTTCATGTCCTGGTGAGCTCTTCATGCACTTTCAGGAAGAAAGGCAAGCATAGCCACCAGTTCTGGACCTGTATCCGGCACTGTGGAACTGGGCAGAGGAACAGGTACCCAGCCCCTTTGCAGGAAGCGAAGTCTGGCCTGCAGCTCTGCGATGGTCATCTTCCCACAATGAGAACATGATTCTAAGATTTCTAAGTCAGTGAATTATTGATTTGTTATCTGCTGGTATTTGATAGAATCCATGATGCCATCTGTCTACACAAGATGTCCAGATGTTCCAGCAGAAATAGAGACCCACAACATCAAAAACACAGCAGTTTTCTTCATTGTACACATGGAGTACTTTGTATCCCTGTGTTCATCACAGGGATACAAAAACTAAAAAGCTGATCATAGAACCATTTGTAGTTCCAGTCCTGTCTGACAGCTGAACATGCTGAAGACTGTTTTTGTGTGAGTGATTTTTCTTAAACCCTCCCAAACAACATGTGCTGATGTAGGGGAATATACTTATAATGATACACATATTCAGAGATATTTTACATATTCTAGGGGTGCCTATAATTCTGGTCAACAAGTAAAACATTTATTTCATCACAAGCATTTCTCGCTATTTTCAATTGTTTTACTTCAAAGATAGGTTAGAAGATTTTTCAATGAAAAATCAAAAGAATAAACAATGCAGATTTATTTTCACAGCCACCCTTGCTCAGATTTACCAAGGGTGCTAATATTAGTGGATGGCACTGCATTTAAATATATTTAATATATAAGCAAAACACATTTTCCTTAAATATCTACATACATATGTTTATATTTCTAAATATATACATAATAAATATACGCAGTATACACACATATATTATGCGAATGAAAACTTTTATTTTGGATGATAAATAAATCATCATAAAAGCAATAAATCATTCAACAGCACTACATATATATATGACTACTGTAATTGTTTTTGCCTTACTTCAGAATCATTTGTTTGGGCAATTATATCAGTCGGAAAAATCGTGTAACTATGACATTAAAGGAAAAATATCTTCAAATCATCACTATGATTGCCAGTGTGACACGTTTCTGATTGCATTGCCATATGACTTTGAACGTATTCATCCAAATGCATTGGCATTCACACACTCGCAGTGAGTTCTTCACTCGTTGTGATTTCTCCTCTGATCTGCTGTACTTAGCAGCATCTTTGCTCACATGCCACAGAATAAAATAACTCAGGATTAGAGAGGAAGTCAGTGTGTCTCGGTGGGGATTCGTGCTTCACAGCATGAGGGTCTGTAAGCCCTCCCGTAATTCCAGCAGCGTCTCCCTTAGCTAGTGGGTGGCTCTGCGTATCCCAGAATTCCTCTTTGAACTCCTCTCTCTGCACATACAGAAGCTGCGCTGTCCAAAGACTTACAGACCCCTGCTACTTCCTCACCTTTAGGGAAAAAAATACTAATTTATGTAATAAAAGTTTGGTTTTGGTCTAGGATTTGTGGTTAAATTCCTCCAATAAGTTTGTAATAGAAATGATGCATCTACCTGCATTTAATCTCCTAAAACACTGCAGTTTCCAACTGAAACATAAACTTGTGCCATTACTCTAATAAACTCTAATAAAACAATTTCTACTCCACTATGACATTGAAGTGAGTACTAAGAAGAACTGAGCATTTTTATGGCGTTGCTACTGACTACTAGACTGTTTATTTCAGACGAATACAGTCTTATATTAAAAATATCCTTCCTTTTATAATTGCAGTGAATGGTGGTCAGGATTTTGATACCTAATAAAGAGTTCAACATGGATCTGAGAGGTTAATAAAGGCATTAAAATATATCCATAATTTATCCATATTATTGAAATGTATGAAGAGAGTGGCTTTTCAGCAGAAGAGTATGTTACTTGAATCATAAGATCAAAATAAATGAAATCCATAATTAGTCTGTTTTGAAAAACAAAAATCTAGATTATTTATATATTTTATTTATTTGTTTTATTTTTATTTTAAATTTTTCTGTTATTTCACCCAGCTCCATGTCACCACAGGCACTGTAGTTGTTCAATGAGTTTGAGTTGTTGTTATAACATTTAATCGTTTTTTAAAGAGACAACATACATTTTTACATGTTTACAGTGATTTAGTTTTTTACAAAACATGTTGTCAAGGAAACATTATTGAGTTAGCAATTTTCTCATAATCAAACCACATCAAAAACACTTTCTTTATTAAGTGGCTGAAAAGAAAGAAACGGAGGACCCTGGACAGTTTTAAGACACTATACTGAGTAAAGATGCTGCGTCTCAGATGGCTGGTCTGCACCTCAGGATGTTCAGAGAGCAATCTGTCTTGAGCTAATAGACTGTGACCACTTATTTCACACTCCAGAATCACAGAAGAGAAACTTTCCAGATCACCATAGACGTGCTCTTCTTCAGCTGCACTAAACAAGCTTCGTCAGCATTGAGCTTCTCAATATTGTGAGCGTGAATGTAATTTCATATATTTATTAAGTGCAGAATCACCTGATCATACCAATACAAAAATTAAGAGTTCCGATGAAGATGCTATTTAAGATGTGACTTTTTCAGGAAAGACGCTAAAAATAAAAGGTTCATTATTAGTGTTGATTGTTCCATGAAGAATTTTTAACCTCCATTTGACCTTTCCATTCTTTTAGGAACTTTTCACTGAAAGATTGTTTGAGGAACCGAAAACGGTTCTTCTGTGGCATCACTGAAGAGATGGGGAAGGAAAAAAACTCTTTACTCGTCACATAGTTCCTGAAAGCTGACTCTCAAACTGCATCAAATCTGTAAAACCATACATTAAATATTAAATCTCAGCCTTTCATACATAAAACACTTCCTGCACATCACAACACAATTTTCTATGTGACACACACAAATCTAACAGGAATTATTAAGGCAAAAGTGTTCATAAATATTTGCTTTTGAGTTGTGTTTGTGATATTTTGCAAGAGATGAGAGTAATTTTACATTTTGTGCGTGCAAGTCTTGGATTTGTGTGTTAAGTTTTCGGGAAAAAGTTCTGAAAATGAATGTAAGCTGATGAAAAAAAAATGGCAATGGTCCCTAGTAAAAAGTAATATATTTAAAATATATTTATTTCATACGAAGTATAGTTAAAATCTAACAATATAAAAATGTTAATTAAACTTTATTTGGAGTATTACAATGTATATTTTATATCAATAAGCCAAACATGTGTGTTGCTTTTAATGAGGATTGTGTAATGCCTTTTAAATGCAACATAACTGAAGTGTACCTAAAGTATACTTGCAATAGTTCTACTTTAACACAATCAAATATACTAAGTATGTCTTTAATTAGACTTCAGCACAATTAAAGTACAGAATGAGTTGTTCCAGTTTAGCAGACTTGAAGTATACCAGTTTAGTATACTAACAGTACAATTGCATGGTATTGTATTAAGTACATAAATATGAAAATGTATTTGTAGTATACTAAGCATGAAATAAATGCAACTTCCATACATTTAAGTACGTATATTTATGTTATACTAGGGGTAAGTTAGATTAAAACAGTAATCTAAAAGTATTCAGATTCATCATGCAGTCTGTAATCAGTACACATTCATACCACACATTCATTGTGCTACTTTAGATGTGCCACTTGCTCAAATGAGGAAATATGATGGGGAAAAAACCCACATTATCCAGCTCAATCCCTCTACTGGACAAATATTTAAAATATTTATACTACCATGAAATATTACATGAATGAATCATGTGAGATAGCCCGTCCTGAAAATCTCCATATATTTCTGTCCCTAACTAAATAATATTGAGATACGATATCAATTATAAATGAGCATAATTAAATGTCCTACATTGGTTCTGGTAATGAATGGAATGTGACCCGTCTGAATTAATCCTCCATGATGACCCGACCCAAGCTCATCTGCTGCGTCTTGCTCCAGTCATGAGTGCATCAGATTTATTTTGACAGCTGTCACTGTTATCCATGAGTCTCAATATGTTAGTTAGAGGATGACGTCGCTGTGAAAACCACATGGCTTGTACGTTGGTGCGCTGAGGAGAGCTCACTGAATGCATTACATTTATTTCCCTCCGTGATCATGAGTGTGTGAAACCTGAATCTGAATGCTGTTTTGTCAGGCATCAGATGTTCCCCTAAGATCTGGACTAATAAGATGTCTTTACCTGGATGTCTTATTGAGGACTTTGCAATAAGATAAATAAACATTCACTGCTTTATTTTTAATGAAAAATAAACCCAGTCAGTATGTGTTTGCCTGGTTATCGGTAAGCACATGAACGTGTTGATCATTAAATGGTCTGCTGAAGAAGGTCTGTCAGCGAGGCAGCTGCTGCAGTCCTGCTGTGTTTTTATTGCACTACCGTTTCTATTTGCATTTATTCATTGATTGTTATAATTATGAATCATAGAGAACTCAAATGGAATCAAATCAAATTGTGACCACATTCCAGATTTCACGATGCTCTGCATCATTTAACAGTCTCCTTACGGCACGAACGGTGACAGTATAACTGTCTTTGCCTTGATGACATATCCAACAAATATTAAGGACAATTTCTTCTTCGTTGACTCGTTCATAAAATATAAACAAATAATCAAGATACTTTTACTAGATAAGCAAAAAGGTGATGACAAACATCTAAATTAAGTGCATTTTGCTTAAAACAAGTACAATTATCTGAGAGTGGGGTAAGTAAAATACTCGTTTTCAGAATATTGTACTTTTCTCCCACTGTCAGATATTTTTACAAAAATACTAAGTAAGATAAGCCATTTTTTGCTGTGATTTAAGCATTTACATGCCTTTTTTTATTAATTAAATTATTTAAGGTCTACCACACCTTTTTTGAAACTAAATAAAACTTAATTTGGATTAAATGACGATATTAACTGGATCGGATCTATTGAATATACATTTATATGTATATGTTTTGGAATCCAAACATCAATTTTCACCGAATGGGGCAAGTTTGCCTTCCTGTACTTCAGCTCTTTCACAGCATCTAATGAGACTCATCCAGTTCACCGCAGGGACATTTTAAAGACAGTTTAGCTCTTGCATGTTGCATTAATTAAAGTCTGCGTAAACACAGCAAACGTGCAGAGGGAAATCCAGCGCTGTATCCCGTCTGCTTCTGCCAACAGACAGGACCAATGTGCTAACTCTAGCATGCAAACTCTGCCATTCAAATATTCACAGACGCCTAAATTAATATTTGATATGGCACTAAATTATTGTTACACAGTCAAACGGCAAAGTGTGTGTGTGTCATGAATAAGACGGGGTTCCTTTGTGTACTGCGGTTATGAATTTATATCCCATCAATTCACATCAATGCCATGTTAATAAATAGCCATTCAGGAAATTTCTAAATTTTTCATATAACATACATGCATACATACCTATATTAATAAGACAATAAATAAATGTCATTAGAAGCTGCTTCTGAAGTGGCCTTTCAGTATATTTACACAAACTGTTTTGAGGTGGCATGAATGCATTTACACTTGAATTGCAAAATAGCGCTATGAGATAATGGGTTTTAAATGGACATTAAGAGTTTGTATTATTATTATTAATAAAATATGATATTATTAATTATTAAAAATATGATTTTTATTAATAAAACATTTAAATATTCCTTAAATATTAGGTATGTAATGATTCCCTCAACACATGCTGCGATACGATTCACCACATGATTCCATAATATCATTTTAAAGTTTTTTTTTTACAAAATGAGATTCAAGAATGAAATTCAGTAACACTTTATTTTGATGGTCCCTTCTGAACAATCTGTTGACAATAGCTTTGCACCTACATGTCAACTAACTCTCAATAGTATATAAGTACACAATTTATATCTGCTAACTCTTTATTGTGATGGTCTCCCAAAATACGCTCTACTGACTATAAGTAACTTTGCAAGAACATATCAACCTATTCAAACCCTAACCCTACCAGTCTACTAATACTCTGCTAGCACTCTATTGAGAGTTAGTAGATATGTAGGTGCAATGTTACTTATAATCA
>JAUCMT010000051.1:14921154-14934631 GCA_032357475.1 Enteromius thamalakanensis
GGAGACCATCCTCCACCTCATCAGGAGCATGCCCAGGTGTTGTAGGGAGGTCATACAGGCACGTGGAGGACACACACTCTACTGAGACTCATTTTGACTTGTTTTAAGGACATTTCATCAATGTAGGATCAGCTTGTAGTGTGTTTCTCCACAATTTTGAGTGTGACTCCAAATCCAGACCTCCATGGGTTAATACATTTGATTTCCTTTGATCACTTTTGTGTGATTTTGTTGTCAGCACATTCAGCTATGTAAAGAACAAAGTATTTAATAAGAATATTTTATTCATTCAGATCTAGCATGTGTTACTTTAGTGTCCCCTTTATGTTTTTGAGTTGTTTATATAAGAGTCTGCAATGTCTCTAACTAAACATCCCAGAATCTCACAGGAACAACAAAATCTGATTAACAGTTAACCAATTTAAAAATAAAATTAATAAATACAATTAAATAGCTGAACTATAACACATATTGATCCTGAGTTGCTGGGCTGGTGTTTAGCTGTGCCTCTTGTCTTTGTCTCCCAGCACTGAGAAGTCATTAGTGATAAAAGTCCCAGCAGGCCTCACAATGAGCTTGACGCCCAGTGTTCAGTGTGTGCTTGAAGACAGTGATATACTCCTCAAGATCTCATCAGGGACAATTCCTACCACTACATCTACATTAAACATGACATTTGCAGACTGAAGAGCCTCATTAAGAGCTTTATTAGCCCTTCAAAGATGCTGAAAATTGTTGTCAAGCACTAACAGTCCAGCATCATTTGATGAAATATCAATGCTGTTTGTCTTGGAAGCATGTCTAGTTCTGTTTAGTGATTAATGGACTACTTTCACAACTACTCCAACATTCTCCTTAATAAGCTTCAGCCGTTTCCGGACATTCAGACGGTTACAGGAGAACCATTCCTGTGTCCACTGATTAAAACAATGAATTGTGTTCTCAAGAATAATACTGGACCTGTGGACATGTTCTTATAAACCTATTTTCCTTCCCAAATGTGCATTCTGGATAACAAATATGGATATTTCCCTATTAACATGCAGCTGTCCACTGTTTGTCTACAGTGTTTTTCACATACTGGTCATATTTCATACCTTTGAATTTCCATTTATAAACATGCAAAAATATTTTTAATGCACTGAAAAAAGTACTGACTGATAAATGTTTATTTTGTGTTTTTAACTTCTGTAATTAATAATTTTCTGTTATATATTTGATATAATCTTGCTGATCAAAATACCTGTGGAGGAGGTCTTGTTTATGTATGTATGTATGTATTTTTTTTATTTATATTGCAAACTTTTTAATGTCATACCAGCAACAATGGCTATGTTTACTGCAACATTAAAATATATATTTACAATAATATGGAGGAGGGCTTGTCATACACTTTTAAAACATTTCAACCAAAAAACACAGATTTTTTTGGCCATATTGCCCAACAATAATTGACGCATATATTGTCTATAAAACATCTTTTTAATTTAATTTCTCACATTTACAGTATTTTAAGTGTTGCTTTTAAAAAGTTATTATACTGCATGTTAATTATTAAATGTACATTTTATGATAAATTCTTTCAAATTGATTTCTCATATCCCCTTTTACTTGTGATTCTGCTGAAGCTGATCTAAATCGGCTTGGATTTGGGTAGCTTGGTTCAGGCTAAACCCACTCTCAAATTTTAGCTCAGAGTCCCAGAACAAGAACAGCAAAAGAAAATGAAATGCAGTACTATACCTGAAGTCCCTCCTTTGCTGTAGTTCCAGATCCAGCACTGGATCGCACTCCATAGGACAGCCATAGAGAAGATCCAAGCAGGACGGACAAAGCCCAAACGCCAATACAGGCCATCAGAGTCAACCTGTACAGAGAACAACGAGCACATGATGAACATCATACACGCAACACTAGCTCATTCAGAAAGTACTGCCACATCCAGTCGACATTTACGTCATTACATTAACGTGAAAAGCATCTCAGTAACCCATGCTACATTTCTCCAGATCTGTTCTGATAAATTCAAATATTTCAGCAAATTCTCATTTTTGGGTGAACTACTTCTTTTAACACCAGCTTAACATCAACCAACAAGTAGTGAACTGACATCTGTGTGATCTTAAATCTAGCTGAAATCTATCAAAAATAAGGCCATCCTTTTGATGTCTGTAAAGAAAGATGTATACTGCATTTTCTGTGACAAATTCTGTGTATACTGTATTTACCTAATTGCATGTAAAAAGAGATGATAGATGAACTCAATACTTGTGTTTGTACACTTTTCGGGCATAATAAAAGACGTTTTATACTTGTGCTACAACTGTGCCACAAAACTTGCAATCTTTGTAGAACCAGTACTGTGTGCCAAAAAAGCTTTGTTCATACGTTCACGGAGTACAGAGATGTACTTAAGCGGCGAGGAGCTCCGGTTCAATCCTGTGTAACTACGCTTCAACAAAACAGTTCATGAAGAAAGCACGACTCACATCACAAAACGATTTTCCCTAGCCAGCAACTTCTGTCAGACTTTGTGTTTAGTGTGCCTTGTGTTTTCTCCCCATGTGTCTGCCCCTGTCCATGTTTGGTATTTCCCGTGTGCATGTGATTATTGATTGATGTACTCCCAGCTGTCTTGATTTGTGGTCCAATCTACCAGCACTAATTCCCGCAGATTCCGTTCCGCAATTTCCTGATCCAGTTCCAGAGTTACGGCCAGGAGTGCTGTTCTCGAGTCCAGTCCCTAGTTTACGGGCCAGGAGAGCCGATCCTGATTCCTGATTCACAGCCAGGAGTGCCGATCTTGATTCCAATTCCTGAGTCCCGGCCAGAAGAGCCGTTCCCGATTCCAGTGTCACGGCCAGGAGAGCCGATCCCGAATCTAGTCCCTGAGCACGCGCTGCAAGAGCGCCTCCCTGAGCATGCGTGACAAGAGTGCCTTCCTTAGCTCGCCCTGCAAGAGTCTTCCCCTGAGTTCACGCTGCAAGAACCACAGCCCAGAAAAGGGGGAAGTTTCACCATTAATTTTTTTTGGGGGGGGTTGGGTAGGTTATTGTATCCCGCAGCAGCCGCAGGCTGCCCCTAAGTCACCACAGCCTCAAGCAGCTCCAGATCCACCATGGCCTCCCGAGCGTCCTGATCCGCCATGGCCTCCCAGGGCTCCTGCCCTCCCCTTGAGATGTTTCTTGGTGTGAGGACGCACCTTTCAGGAGGGGGAGGTGATGTCAGAATTTGTGTTTAGTTTAGTGTGCCTTGTGTTTTGCTCCCCATGTGTCCGCCCCTGCCCATGTTTAATATTGCCTGTGTCCATGTGATTACTGGTTGATGTGCTCCCAGCTGTCTTCCCAAGGTGTCACAGTTATTTACAAGATCCGTGCCTCATGTGCAATCTGTGTGAGTGCCAGCGTGACAACTTTTAATTTTGTGCTTTAGCCACTAGAAGTTAGACTGGGCGTCTGTAAGACGAGCATGTATGCCTAATAGAAATACTGGCACTTTTCTCACAGTACTTTCTGCAGGGAAAAGGTCCAAAAACCAGTTGTGAGTTTATGTAGAAGTTGCATAACCCGAAAACACAAAAAAAATTAAGATTGGTGTATAATGATACAAGTACAATGTCTATACTTAGTATAAACAGGTCTAAATCACCTAAATCACATGGTGTGGCAGCATTGTTTACACTCTCAGAAAAAAATAGGTACAAAAGCTGTCACTGGGGCGGTACCTTTTAAAAAGGTACACTTTTGTACCTACTAGGTTCTCATACTGTATGTACACTTTAAGTACTAATATGTACCTTTAAGCTACAAAAATAGACCATCCAGGTACAAACTTGTACCTTTTGAAAAGAGCGAGTGTGTACAGAGATTGCACATTATATCTCAAAATTTATGTCTCATTACTTTCTGACGGGTCGGCCGCCCAAGCACAGCTCATGCAAATTTCATTTACATACTTGATGTATGATCTTTGATATTTGGCACATTTATATTCTATTACAGTGGAACAAAAAGCAGACATTTACATTTCATGGTAAACCTTGATCATAAGGTACTAATATAAACTAACAAGTAATGTGTTTGTTTAATTGTTAAACATATTTAACATTTAAACATGTTAACATTAGTTAAAAAAACTAATTATTAGTTTATATTACCTCAGATAATAAAATATTTTTTTCATTAAATCATTAAATTTTAAATAGATACAACTTTTGTTTTTAATAGTGTATTAGTAAATGCTGAAAAATAACATTAGCTAAGATAATTGTTTAATATATATATATATATATATATATTGAAGCATCCAAGCATCCATCATGTATTGAAAAAGAATATGCACAAAAACTATACACAAACAAAACATTTTTGAACAGGAAAACCTCTACATTTTGGGGTCTATGTGTCAAACACATGTATGTCACTGTTTAGTGGTGTTAGAAGCTGTAATAAACCAAAGCAATTGACTGAATAAATTACCAGATGCTTTATAAAATATAATTACCTATAACCACTTAAAATTAACTATAGTTTCATATACTATTCTCCCAAGAAATTTTAGAAATAGAGGTAGAAATACTAAAAATATGCTACAGGTTATATTTGAAATTAAAGCAGCTGAGAGAGTCAATACCTGGAGGAGACATAATGAATAGCTGCTGTTTTATTGAATCCATTTAGAGTTACTGTCTGCTCTAAAATTGTACTGTTACAAAAAAAAGATTTACTCACTTAGTTAGCGAGGTGAGTTACTGAACTAATCACAAGCTCCCAGATGAGACTAAGAACAATCACTGAAATCAGCAACACTTCATTAAAAAAATAGTCAAATATAATACAAATGAATATAAGAGACAATCTGAAAATAGATGGGTGGTGAATATGAAATGCTTTTGGGAAGTTTGTAAAGAATGTTTGCTTAGATATAAGTATTATGCATGTGTTTTAATGAATGAAACTACAATGTAATGTTTGTATTTCAGAGAAACTGTTAAGAAATGCACTTTTCTTCGTGCATCGTATGCAGACAACATTCAGCAGCATTTGGAAGCATGCAGACATGCTGTGGTTTTATCATGAAAACAAGCGAATGAAGCGTCATTTCCCAGCGCTAATGCTGAGGTATACGAGTCTCCTGACAGCAGCAGCTGATGCAGGTGATTCGTGTTCGCTGCTTCTATTCTCCCGTCAAAATAAAGATCTTCACGCACTTCATCTTGAACTGAAGTGAAACTGACAGGCTCAGTCTGAGCTGGGTTATTGGTTTTGTCTGGAACAAAACTTTGGATAATCATTTGGTTACCAGTTTGTACAATAATAATTACTAACTAACAGACAAGATTTCATTTTGGTCTGTGAATTGAGTTCAAGCCATTGATTTAGGATGCTTTTATAGTCTAGTCAAATCATTTCCGTAGCACTTGTGCAATCTAGATTGGGTAAAAGCAGCTTTACAGTGATAAACAAGAAAATAGAAGAATTACTTATTAAAAAAAACGCTATGGAGAGATTGATATTCTGCTTTAAAGCAGTTCTAAAATGCTACAAATAGTACAGTTTGATCAGTTCAGACAGGGCTGTATGATTCATCATATTTTAATCGCAATCAAGTTCTGCTTCTCTGTATTTATTAAGCATAATTATCTGCAATATTTGCCTGCTGGTTATTTATCCTGAAATAAGCTTTTTTCATGAATCGATACATTTTCTGCCCAGTGTTTTGCTTTATCTTCCCAATCTGGCAACCATGTGCACTCTCTCTGCATTACAGAAAAATGCTGATGAGCTGAAAATACCAGCAAACGTGTGAGCTGGAATTTAGTGATCTCTATAGAGATATTTAGCTCAATAGAAAGTCTGGTTTCCTTCACTCTTCACCGACGTTCTCTTGATTTGTGCGTATGTGAAAAATCAATAATTATGATGAAAGGTTGACAAAGAAATTCAAGGAGTAATAATGATTAACAATTGTGATTGTAATTTTTAAGTAAAATAGTGGTGACACACAATCTGCAGTGTATATACTATGTATATAAAATTTTTGGGGGGTCATATCACTGATATGGATACATAGGAAGCAATATAACGAAGACAGGAGAAGAGCTTCAAAATATCTATAGGTTCAATTCTGATGATTAACTAACTATAGTAACTCTTAACTATGAATTTTGCCTCAATAAATCTCTAATTTGCTTCTTATTAATAGCTAGTAAGGTAGTGGTTAAGTTTAGGGATCTGAGATATAATGCTAATAGTACTTATAAACAGCCATGTGCTAGTATTATGCATGGCAGTTAATAGTAAGAAATGCGCTCTTGTTTAAAACTTCAAGTACCATCTAAGATGTGTGGTGGAACATTGCATATCCTCTTCCTCAATCATGCGAAGCGTTTCCTAGTCACAGCACACACTGAAGCAGGTGTAAATGTGTTTCATCACAAATGCTTCGAGCTATAAAGAACGGAAAGTAAAATCTGACAAATAAGTAAATATATTAAATCGATGTGAATAAATATAATAACATCCACCAAGAAATATGGTATTCTATATACTGTATGAATACTGATGAAATCACATCAGTTAATCTGTGTCAGTTGTTCATGCTTGAATAACTAGCACTAGGTTACAATATTATACTAATCAGCTAAAATTGGGTAATGGCATAAACCAATTATGTGTTATGCTAATGACATCTGGCTTTACATAAACAAACATCTCATGTAAACTGACAACAGCAGATGATTTCACAAGTTAAAGCTGCTCGGTATGAATATTACCAACACAAATTAATGTCTACAGTATTACCAAACAAGAGACATGTTAAATGCTTTACTGGAGTAGACCGGATGAAGACGAAATTTGGAATAATCCTAATCAATTGCAATAGACGACCCGTTAGCTGTTACGGTTCATCTAATGGTTGAGTTTCCAGAGGTTCTGCAGGAAAGGTAAGCACACATTGTGAACGAACAAAATGAGTAAACAAGACCCTGGATCCAAACAAACATCTTCAAATATTGCAGCAGGAAGGTGAATAGCATTACAAAGGTTAAAAATAAGTTGTGTGACATTTTCATGAGCTTCCTGTTGGATTGCAGATTACATGTTGAACCGCAGCTGCAATTCTCAATACGGATGGAAACAAGCGATGAACTGGGACTGGGAATAATAATAAGGCACTCTCTGTGACTGCATGAAGACATGATGATGATGCTATATTCTGCTGCTTGAGATTGTTCATCTGAACTCCTGGTGAAGCAACGTCATTGTGTTTGAATCAGACAGAAATATCACACCGTCCCCGTGCCTCTATTATCAGTTCATATGAGTGTGCAATCCACTCGGATGCTCTACAGCAGCGCCTCGCAGGTCTGTTCTGACGGGGTTTAGACAGCAGGGAACACAATGCCAAACAATTGCTATAGTGGGCTTATCACAATAATTAAGGATGGGAATAAAGCAATGTAAAATAAAAATCAAAAAGATTAATTAAAATAGATTAAAATGAAAATAAAAATACTAAAATAAAACAAATAAAATAAAATAAAATGTCCGTATTCAATCAAGCATTACAGCATATTTGGACAAGCACACTACACAGATGTCTACATGGACAGGTTGTGTGACACCTAACTATGAACAAAAACACACAAAGTAAAAGAAAATACAACCCAGGTCTTGCGCTTGTCCCTACACAACAGTTTCAGAAGCAATAAGCATATGGGTAAAAATAATATTGCATTTAACAATAAAAAATCATTGGCTGTATGTATACTAATGTAATGTATACTGCTGAAATAATGTTTTTCTCTTAAATGTACGGCCAAGACTGGCAGCTGCGAACATTACACAAAACACAATGATGATTTTACACAAATTTTAGTGCCTGAAATGATGAAATGTTAATATAGAAACCTATCTGAGCTGTTAATATCAATTATAATAACAGATACATGATACAGCAGAATCAATATGATGACTTCAATTTGACCAAAAGTTACCTTTTCATTAACTTATAACATAAATAATAAAGTAAATAATAACATAAAGACTGATGAAAGTGTCACAAACACAAAACACCTTCATGCTAGCTTAAATAACGATGCATGCTATAAACATGTAATAAACTAAGTTAACGCAGTGCAGATGTGATGGTTTGCATGCTGGGAATTCTGGGAAAAAGCAGAATTTCTCCAAGAATTAGAAGAACTCTTCAACAATATGCTACATGCATAAAACGTGTAAACGCTTTTACTTACGTTCTTTTCTGTTACAATAACGTTTCGCAATGTGCATCACCTTTTCAGTCATAAAGTTATGTAAAATAATAATATTGTTAGAAATATGTAAACTAACGTAAGGAAGGTTTTATGGCTATGAATAATGCGATGTAACTATAAACAAAAAGCTGAACTCTGTAAGCATGAAACATGAGCTGTAATAAACTTGCTAGTGTAAGTGCAGGTCCGATCAAATGTGTGGTGTGCCGCTGATGAATCTAGCCTCTGTGTGAGAGTTTGAGTCAGAAGCGACTCTGTCGTAAACCCAACGCGCGTGCAGCTGCCTAACCAGACCTCAGAGCCGGCGCGAACGATGCCCACGGCCGCCCAGAAGTGCTGTCTAGGTAGGCAGTGACACATAAACCCTGACTGCTCAGACCAAGAGTGAAAACTCCTGTTGAGGCGCTTGATGCAAACACACGGCATGATGCATGTGAATCCCGTTCGGAGCGCGATGGAGACGGAAAGCCGCCGGCGCTCAGCGCGACGCAGCGCGGGATGAAGTGACTGTAGCTCGTTACCTGTCGTGTTCCTGCGCGGAGACAGAAATGCTGCGTGAAACCCGCGTTATAGGTGTCCAGAGACTCACAGACCCTCACAGTCCAGGCGAACGGAGAAACACACCCGATCTCACTTCATCCTTCAACTGAGACTGACCCGCTATTCCAGCTCACCCTATTTCAACTGCGCTCTCTCTCACACTCATACACTCACACACTGCCTGCGACGTCACACAGCGCATACACATATATGTATAGATAACACACACACACCGCTGTTGAGAAGATCCCTGTGTCTGCTGCACTGCTGTCACACTCCTCTGTGTGTGTGTGTGTGTGTGTGTGTGTGTGTGTGTGTGTGAGAGAGAGAGAACAGAAACACCTGACGAGACATGCTAGCCTACAATCATCACATTAGTAACAGTACTGTAAATACACAGTAAAATGAAAATAATAGTTAAACTTTAAGCTACTATGCACTTACATTCCAAATTAACCATTTGGTACAATTCACTTTGTGTACATACATGTTTTTACATTGTACTTATATGTTTAAAAATATGTAGCCTAATTACATCTGGAATTTCAGTAGCCTAATTACATTTATAATGACACTGCTAAGCCATCCTGTACACCTTAACCTAACCGTGAACCTACTCATACCACTAAATCTGTCTTTAACCGACCCGTATCCACCTCAGTAGAAGCTAAAATGTTATGCAATACATTATGAATAAAACAATTACATTGTACAATTTTAGTACAGAGTAGATAAGGCCACCTAATATAATGTGTGACCATACTAATAATGAATACAATGTGCAGTACTGCGGACTTGAATTTAGCTTTAAATGTAGGCTAAATGTATTGTATAATGTCTATTTAATGGTGAAATGTAAAAACAATCATGAAAAAAAGTAAATTACTTACTGTAATTTGTTTATATATTGTATTTTGAAAAAAAAAAAAAACATTTATGAAGCCTTTTAATAGTAACATTTAAAAAGGAAAACAATCGTGAAATATGTAAATTTGTATAATTACACTTCTGACCCAAAACTGAGATATATATAGCCCTTCACTCTTAAAAGTAAAGGTGCTTCACGATGCCATAGAAGAAACTTTTTTGTCTAAATGGTTCCGTAAGAACCTTTAACACCTGTTTCACAAAAGCTTCTTTGTGGTGAAAGAAGGTTCTTCAGATTATAAGGAGGTAAGCAAGAGATGGTTCAAAAGAAACTTTGACTGAATGGTTCTTTGTGCAACCAAAACGAGTTCTTCTGAAGAACCTTTTAAGCACCTTTATTTTTAAGAGTGTTGTGACAACAAACCCCGGTGTCTCCTTCACCACTAAAAGACCACAGAGGGAAAAAAGGCATAGTTTCACAGAAATCAAATTATCTGAAGTAATGTCACAAAGAAATAACTGCACAAAGATGTGCAGTACGATAAATAAAATACTTTTAAAAGCCTTTGAGTGCATATGCAACAGAAGAGTGTCCCTGTAAGCCTGCGTCTCCTCCGTTCCAGCATCGCCGTTTCAAAGGCAGAGAGGAGGTGACACAGTTACAGGGGATAATACAGGGTGAGCCATCAAAGTTGCATGCGCGCCTGAAATATTCATGCCCACTGTAAGATTCATCACAAAAGAACTTTATTAGTGCAGCAGCCAATTGATTCCATGCAATACCACAAAACGGCAAAGCGAGTGATGTTTGTTTCAACAACACATGAAGAGAGCTCAATTAACAGAGTGGCTTGAGAATGCTCAGTTCTGATTACAGCAAAAATGACATTAATAACCTATTAACAAACAAAAATAATCCCCAAGGATCTGTGCGTGGCATACCGTTCAAAGGTTTTGTCACTTCTGCTTTCAGGGCTGCATTTACTGTATTTGATCCAAAATACATCAGGAGAGAAATATGCACAGATACCACTTACAAACTGAAACAATAGATGTTAAAGTGAGAGGACAACACAAAATATACATTTTCACTGGAGGAAGCATTATTATGGATTATGCATATTTTGGCCTGAAGCTACTGTATAGTAAGAATTAGTAAAGATTATTTTCCCCCCTGTGGGGACATGGTTTTCAAGGCTAAACACTAAGGATTTTATTTTTTCACAAAAAGAAAGAATAACAGTTACTGAAAAAAACTTGTTCTTTAAAACTAGAAGCTTCCACCATTTTAAAAACAAAAAATTAATTTCATTACACAGCAAACACTAATAAAAAGCTTACTGAAGGCAAGCAAACAGTCTAATTGTTAATTACAAGCAAAAGGATAAATAAATATCAACCAAAAATGCCAAAGAAATGATGTAGGTTTTTCAGAAACACCCTTCAGGCATATAATCAGGGGTGAAATTTGGATTTGTAAATATGGGGGGCACTGGTTTCAGGCTTTCGAGGGATGCACATGTGTACGCAAAGCCTACAAAATCTTGCATCAATTGGCAAACTGTAAAATATAACAAGTTGAGAGAGTGAAAAAATACTGGTCATCCTAGATGCTGGCAGCTTGCAAAGCTTACATCTGTGCAGGATTCAAAAATCAAATCTGAAACTTTTTAAGACCTGAAAAACAACCTAAAATTAATAGCCTTCTATATGAGGCAATGTCAATGGTAACGGGTCAAACCATAAAATGACTGTAAAAACGTGATCAGGAGATGAGTAAGATGTATAAACTATTATATTCATTTAAAGTTGGGTTACATGGGTGAACAAAAACTGCAGAGGGGTTTATTGAAAATGCAAATAATTTATTCTATTGCCAGCAGGAGGCGCTTTTGGAATTTAGGGGCTTCCCCGGTAACAGCAGTTGCCTACACACAGCAGCACTGCACTTAATTAACCCCTGTATTTAATTAATGAACATAAAAGTAATGCTCTTCACAGTATGCATTAAATATGAAATATTCTTTTTTAGTCAGTAAAGTTACTGCAGTGATTTAATAAAGAGCAGTGAGTGACTTTGTCTTTTTCTTTTGTTGTTTGATTCACTTTTATGATGTATTCGGCAGCAGCTTTACACTGCTTCTGCTTTAAGACCTGGGGGCTGTTGCATAAAAGTGGCTTAGAAAAGCTGGGATTAAAGTCCAAAACCTGACTTGAATGAGCCGAGCTAAAAATCCACGCTTAAATTGGTTCCATAAAAGTAAGTTGAGGATCATGTGATCTTACTAATTTAAGTCAGGTTTCTATAGTCTAGATATTTGCGCGTGCACGCCATTGTTTAAAAGTCCTGAAAAGTCGAGCATGGGTCAATGGATTTACTGTGGGCTACCATGACAACGAAAGGGAAAGAAAGAGCAGCGATGTTCACGGCAACGGAACAGCGTTTGCTATTAGAGACATATGAAGAATTTAAACATGTAATCACCAAAAAAGGAAATACAGTGGCAATAAACAAATCAAGAGAAAAAGAATGGCAGGAAATTGCTGATCGTCTCAATGCGTAAGCAGCGGTGTAAACTATTGAAAATACTTTATCAACTTTGAATATGTGTCACCAAGGGCGGAGTGGGGCACTAAAATTCACCGGGAAAATTCTAAGCCCCGCCCACCTTTTAACAAGCGCCTTCCTGGCACATCTCTCTCATTGACGGTAACAGTTACACTTTTTTATAACAGGGCTGCAAATGAACCATTTGTGGGCGATTGTGAGCAAGGAGTATGTGGAAGCAATGATCCACTTTTGGCGTAGTATAGAGTAACGTCATTAATTCCCGATAAGCCTGGCGGCCGCTCAATTTGTGGTCCGCTGTGATATTTAAATTTACTAACTATTCCATAAAACACATGTTTAATGGTATGATTTGCTTTGTGGCCAGGGAATGGGTTGAACACCTTGAGGAGTCTTTTAAAACAAAGGTGCAAACTGATGCTTTGCTGATATTCACTGCATCTCCAACGGTGTACAAATATTTTCCACTGTCAAAAAAAGCGAAAAGTCTGTAGGACTGTGAGCGCTCTGTTGCGACATGTATTATTTGCAATGTGTGGGTTTAGTAATCTACAAAGATATGCAATTCCATCTCTTGAGAACCTCTACCGTTCATACAGGTAGCTGTCATTAAAAGCCAATGGGTCTGACCTGTCTCTGAAAGTTCGCTCTCTTTGAAATGCCCTCCGCAAGACTAAGGCTCCCTTATCCACCACCTCATCTATGAAAGGATACGCCATGGTTATGTTTGGAAACGAGTTCAGCTCCCTTTTTATATACTTTTAATTAAATCATTAAACTCACCAAATAAACACATACATTTTTAACATTTTATAGTTTATTTTGTACCTCATAATGTTTTTCATATATTAGTAAAATACATTTATTTATTTATTTAAAAAAAAAAAATATTAATAGTGGTTAAGTAAAATAAAATGACATCGAATTACCAGCAGGTGAGTATAAATGGTATGTTTATTAAGCTTGAACTCAGACTTAGCCTGACAGTTAGCCTGCCTAGGACCAGGCTAATTTCCCAGCATAAGTTGCCGGGGTAACTGAGTTTGAACTTATTTAAGTTTGATTTATGAAACCGAATTTACCAAAAATAAGCCTGACTTACCGAAATAAGCCTGGTTTATTCTCTAATCCTGGTTTATGAAACAGATATGGGCGATTCTTCAACTACGGGCACTTTTGGCCTTGTGAACTTGTGGACTTGTGAATTTCAGTAAATATAGAAT
>JAUCMT010000051.1:14969630-14985875 GCA_032357475.1 Enteromius thamalakanensis
TGACCTCTGCCTGTTTGACGCTGTATTTAATAAAAGCTTGCAAATGGATTCAGCTGACTCTGAGCCTGAGTTACAATAATGTAATGCCATAAGTTACTCAATAAATTCTTAATTTGCTTCTTATTAATAGTGCAGTAATTGCTATGTTTAGGAATTGGGTAGGATTAGGGATGTCGAATAAGGCTTTAATATGTGCTTAATTACTAATAATGTCACAAGCCGCCCCTCTGTGATGCCCTCTCCGGATCACAGCAGCGGGAACCTTCACGCGAGTTTTAGTTTCCCCCCAGACTTCCTTAACCCACGCACCTGGGCTGATTTCACCTCCAGGTGATCGGCATTTACTGCTCTATATAAACTGAGATCGGACACTGTATCGACGTGAAGTATTAATTGCCTACGGTGTTAATTCTGCGATTTTTTCCCTGTCTGTTTTGCTGGTTACCATTTGGATTGTTTATTGGACTTTTGAATTTCGCTGCCTGCCCCGACTTTGGATTGTTTATTGACCACTGATTCCTGCTGCCTGTCCCAAACTCTCTGCCTGGTTATTGTTCACGATTCAGCCTGTCCTGTATTACTACTGTCTGCCTGTGAATCGACCATTGCCCGTCTGACTTTTCTTTTTAATAAAAGGTATGCAAATGGATCCACACCACTCGAGTGATTCATCACAAATAATAAATGGTTAAAAGACAAGTTATAAGCATGCTAATAAGCAACTAATAGATGTAACCATAAAATAAAGCTACATTAAAATTGCACATAAAAAAATGCTAAATAAATTATTGTTGGTTTACCTATATGTTGATCATTGACCACATCAGAGAACATGTAAATTGCTAAATGATAACTTATATTAACTTCCTTAGAGATGTGTCAAGCAAGTGGTTTATGCAACAAACATTTTCTACAGTAATTCTGTCTCTGCATCTTCTCTGTTCTTTTTTCAAAAAATATTGTTATTTGTGTCAGTACTCGTTACTGACTGCTGTTGGTACTTTGTAATATTAAATAGCACATCTGGCACAGGCTTCTGATAAAGAAAGAGCACACAGTACCAGTTTATAGTGATATGAGGATTAGTAAATGATGACACAATCTTTGTTACTTGGTAATTAATTATTTTCCAGCAAGTTAATAATTGTCATTATAAAGTACTTCATGGATTCACAAAAGCAGTGGAGAAGAAGAGTCTTCTCCTTAAATCTCAAATCCATTTCTTCCTCCTAAACATTGTAATGGGTACAAATTTGAATAAGAAGACTAGAGGTCAAAAGAAACATAGGAAACACCATAAAATATGCAAAGAAACAACGAAGACTTTAAGTTTGAGCAGATGCAGTTTAAATAAAATATAAAGATTCTGATTGTTGCTGTAAAACTGCATTTACTGAGACATAAGAAAACAAGAAACAAGAGCGGAGCTGCAGAAATCTACTGCTGTTCATGTTTTATATTCACAAGGGTAACTGGGATAACAAGACACAGGTGAAGAACAATTAGGAAACGACAAAGCGGAAGAGGAATAACTAACTCAAGGCACAGGAGTCTTAGTATTGAATATGCTGGTGTCTTTATGTGTTACTGTTTTTGCACATGTGTTTCCATTGTGTTCTGATACATTTTGAAGAACATGGAATCTACTGAGAGTTGAGTAAAGGATTGCATCATTTTGTTTGGGGTATGGTGATATTGCTGTGGTTTGGTACTCACACATACTTTGTGAAAAAGAAGTTAACTTTAGTATACTTTTACAAAGTGTACTTATTTCAGGAATAAAATATTTTAAAAGAATATACTTATTGTGAATCAAATGTAAAGTGTTGATTATTTGTCATTTAAATTAAAGTTTACGGTTATGATAAAACATTTTTTTTTTTAACTTTTTTTGCTATTGTGTTCTATTGTGAAAAATGGTTAAGGAGTACATTATGAATGTACTCATACTGTGGAATGAAGTATACTTTAGTGTCATTTACATTATGTTAAATAATTAAATGTATTTAAAATAAAGATTCTAATAATGTAGTATGCATTTTAGTATATTTAAAGTTGATTTTAACAGTCCTGTATTTTAAAATGTATTTTAAATTAAACACATGCAAACGGTTATGTAAAGTATGTTAAATAAGAAGTGTGATTAAAATTATATGCATTTTAACTAAATAACATTAATAGATTTTTTTTCCTTTTAATAACTCGAGATATTAATTCTGATGTGCATATAAGCATGCAATTAAAAGCGTATTCTTCAACAACTGCTTTCATCTTCATCTCATGTTAAAACGCAAGTATTAATACGTAACATTTACGAGCACAAAACATACATATTTGTAAGTTTTTACTGATGCCTAAATGTACAATTTAGACATATTTTATTAAAAATTTTAATGTAAAAATAATTTTAACTGCATTAATGCACACAGTATTTTCCTCTTCAGGAACTCACACTGTGTCAAAACACTATGGGAGCGCCTCCAGCGTGACCACGCTCTGAAACTGCTGTGTAAACCGTCCAACGGAGTTGTGAGACGTCACCCGCGGGCAACTAGGAAGGATAAGAGCATGTGCGAAGCAGTGCACGCCAGCCTCATTCATTCAGCAGTGCTCTCTGTGTGACTGTCAGTGTGTGTCTTTGTTCAAAGATATTGATCGTTTTAAAGGACAGTTATGTCCAAAGCAATTGTGAAGTGTGTTACTCCGTGTGGCCATTATATTTCTCTTTGGTGTTGGTCCGTTCCAACAACATGGCATCGGTCGCCTATCTCAACCATCAAGGAGGTCTGCGTTCGCGCTCTTTGAACAAGCTGGCGCGCCAGACCTTGTTTGCTCCCAGGGCAGACTCCTCTCAGTAATACTCATCCGTTGTGTGTGATGTGTTTGGGAGAGGAGCATGTGGCAGACGCTCTCGAGGGAGGGGACTGTCCGCATTGCATGCAACTTTCCCTGGCCACTCTCAGACCTAGAGGGTCTTCTTCTGTCGCCGAGGCGTAGCAGTGGTTGCACTCTTGGGGTTCACAAATTGATCTTATGGAGGGAATTCATAAGGATGATCCCTTATCTCATTCCCAATCAGACAGATCTAGAGGCATCTCTCTGGGTAATGAAGCACCGCTGACACCGGTTACTTCTCAGTTATACTGTACATTCCCTCGTCAGACAAGTACAGGAATTTGGCAGGGTTGTGGAAAAAAGGATATAAGATGATGCCTACAGTCGAACAGACGTTTGCGAGCCATCTGTCAGTTGAGGCGTCATCTCCGCTGAAGGCTCCCTCTCTCCCATCTAAACCACTGCTTATCACTTCAGCACTAGTGGGGAAGGGTTATGCTTCAGCAGGGCATGTGGGTGCTTGCCTGCACACTCTAGCAGTGCTGCAAGCTTATTAAGCCGATCTTTTGAGACATCTCAGTGAGCGCGAGCAGGTGAGTCGAGCAGAATGCTTACGCTAAAGCAGGTCGTGTATCAAATCAGGTCAGAGGACTGGTTTGTCACGATCGATCTCAAAGACGCATATTTTCACGTGTCAATCCATCCTTCACACAGGATGTTCCTGAGGTTTGCTTTCGGGGGCGAATCTTAACAATATCGTGTCCTTCCCTTCGGTCTGGCACTCTCACCCCGTACTTTTACGAAAGTAATGGATGTAGCCTTAGCTCCGTTGTGGCTACAGGGCATTCGCATCTCCATCTACATTGATGAGTGGCTGATTCTAGTGCAGTCTCAGAGCAAGGGGACAGGCATGAAGATGCTGTCGTAGCTCATATGAGGAAGCTGGGTTTAAGATTAAAAGCCAAGAAAAGTGTGCTTTCTCCAGGTCAGAGAACCGCTTATCTCAGCTTAGTATGGGATTCAGTTTCGATGTCGACACAATTCTCAAAACGGTCAGGAGGGTGCGAGAGGGCCACTCACTAATAGTGAAGTTCGCCATCGGGTGTGATTCCGCTCGGCCTGCTGAGCATGAGGCCATTGCAGTGGTGGCTCAAATCCAAGGGGTTCTCCCCAAGAGGAAAGACACATGATCAAAGTCTCCCAACGGTGTGTGTGAGTTTTGGTAATGTGGAGAAGCCTAGAGTTTCTGACTGGGTACAGTGCTGGGAGCACAGTGTCAACGAGTCATTTTAACGACCGATGCGTCTCTAACAGGATGGGGGACAGTCTTGAGTTGTTGCCCAGCCCGCGGTTTATGGACCGGTCAGCATCTCTCCTGGCATATAAATCAGCTGGAGATATTGGCTGTGTTTGGGCACTAAAACACTTTTTCCCAAACCTAAAAGGCCCAGGGCAGACTCCTCTCAGTAAGAGCAGTCTATGTTCCGGGACATCTGAATACAGGGACAGATTTCCTGTCGAGACAGGGTCTGAGGCCCAGGGAGTGGAGGCTTCATCCAGATGTCATTCAGCAAATCTGGACAGTCTTTTACAAAGCCGAGGTTCACTTGTTTGCAACTCAGGAGAGTGCTCAATGTCCCTTTTGGTTTTATCTAGTTCATCCAGCTCAGTTGGGTCTGGATGCTATGGCGCAGACGTGGCAGAGGCTTTGTCTGTACACGTTTCCCTCGATAACATTATTTGTGTCTAGTGCGAGCACTGGATATCTATATTCGCAGATCTGAGGAGGTCGGACCAAATGCTGGTATGCTTTGGTCCTCCTTGTAGGGGATTACATGCCTCTAAGCAGACCCTGAGCAGATGGATTGTGGAGGCTATCTCCATGTCTTATGAGTCCTTTGGTCTCCCCTCGCCGATGGGAGTCAGGGCTCACTCAACTAGAGATGTGGTGGCCTTGAAGGCCTTCTTAGCAGATGTCTCGGTTGACCATTGTAAAGTTCTACGGGCTAGACCTCCTGGCTACCCCAGGCTCAGTGGTCCTCATGCCTTAAGTGTGGGCGGGGCGGGGGCTTGGGGGTCTGGGGGCATGGGTATCTCATTCCCATAGCGTTTTGACGCACTGTGAGTTCCTTAAAAAAGGAACGTCTCAGGGTTATAAATATAACCCCAGTGCCTTGAAGGAAGAGACACTGCATCCCTTGCCACACCCCCTGCGCCCCCTTGGGTGCTTGCTTCATGCCTGAGGGCTGGTGTGCACTGCTTCGCACATGCTCTTAACCTTTCCGGGTGACGGCTGACGTCTCGCAACTCGGTTGGATGGTTTACACCCATCAGTTTCAGAGCGTGGTCATGCTGGAGGTGTTCCCATAGCGTTTTGACGCAGTCTCTCGTTCCTTCAAGGAATTGGGGTTATTCATAACCCTGAGACATTTATAAGGGATTGCCCTCTGTCCCAATGAAAAGAATATTTACAAAACATTGCACTAATCATTTATTAGCCTGTCCTTCAACAAAAAATAGGTAAATTTTGCAAAAATATATAATATTAAATATTCCAACCTATATTTATGTTTTAAAGGTAAGCGCCCTCTAGTGGGTGTAAAAATAATGACAGTGTCGTATTGCGTCTGTCGTCATGAAATTATGTATGACTGATTATTAATGAAAATGCGCGTTTTGTTTAAATACAGTGTGTAGAGTTTTTACAGCAATCTCACTGTGATTAAAACATGTTTTACTTGGTTATATTTGAACAAATTTCCTCACTAACCCACCTAAACCTACAAAATTATAATTTATGTGGTTTTATGAGCACATGTGTTGGAACCTATGATCACATCTCTTCTTATAACGCATCGCTCTACAAATTGCAGAAAAATACAAAACATAACAGTACATAACATAAATATGCAAATGTTCTGTTGCCGATAGAGGAGCAATTATTCGCTCTGATGGGTCGTATTTCACCGCTATTGTATGAACAACCTATACCGGGGTATTAGTTTGGAGGACAGTTTGCCATTTATACTGCATCTGTCACTCACGTGATTAAGCACTGATTCGAAAGCAGGCTTTTGTCAGCAGAATCTAATGATGAGTTAAAACTGGTCAGATCATGTAGTGTATATCCGCCGCTAGACTTCAGAAGTCATCTGTTCTCAATTACTAACTTGTTTTGAGTTCATCTTATCAAATCCGAATCGAGTTCAAGTCCTTTACCAACTGAGTTTGAGAGGTGATGTTTATCTTGATTTTAATCTTGTTACTTGTTTTTTTTTTTTTCCAAGTCCATGTCAAGTTTGATTCTACCTGAATCACAGTCCAAGTACCCCAACATTATTAGTTATAATGCAATGAAACAAATTATTTACACAACCAAAGTTGTATCACTACTATTCAAAAAGAAGGCTTTTTTAACAAGTGTAACATCATCTCTCAAAACATTTGAATATCTAAATGAAAAATCAGAGATGCCATGAGATCAGCTGACACTTGAGGGTTGCGCTTCAAATAAACAATACAACATAAAAATAAGAAAATCCCCGTAATAGAAATCAATGCTTTCTGCATTACAAAAGCAACTGAGGGACATGATTAAATATGTGTTCCCATTGCAATCAATGAGGTTTTCTACGCTCCAATCCCTTATAATGGAACTGGTTCTCACCGATTGTTTGCATTACAGATTGTAAAAGACAGAGCCTAAGAAAGTGTGTAAAATAGTGTTTCACTAAATGAAAACAGTTGAAGTGTGAATGGTAAATGTTTGTTAAGATGCATGGGCCGCAGATGCACAAAATGTTTCACCTTAAATAAATAATACTAATTAACATGGGCATGTTTTGTCAATGTAAAGCTGTCTGTACGTCAGAGGACTTTGATGTGAAGAGGAACTGTCTGATCAGGAGGGCTTTTCTTCAAGGTGACTTTGTCGGCAGGTCTCCTGGCAAGCTGTGAGTGTAATCATGATGCTCGTTTGTCCCCGGACCCCAGGCTCCCCGACCACTGCTAATTAAAACCAATGTTTAAACTGGTCACTAATCTATAAGTCATTGAGGCTGATTCCACACAGCCATCGATTATCCTTGTCATTTCAAAGGCTGCAGGAAGTCCAGACTAATTACAGTTTGTTTTGAAAGTAGCCAAAATTGAGTTTTTACCGAAGGATTTAACCGCATGTTGCACTGCTGGTTCAAGACGAGCAGGTTAACAGAAGGTCATACAGGAGCTTAGTAGACGTATATCTACAAACAAACATAAACCCACACAATTAAACTAAATTGCAGAACACAGCTAAGCATCGCAGGCATTAAGGGGTCCTAGTTTATTTTAGGTGTCTTTATGTACTTATGATAATCAGTCGATCAATTAGTGTTAATGTGCTTATTGTGTTCATGTTGAATTGTGAATCACATTTGCTGCTGTATTGCAGTGGGATTTGGGTAAGTTTGACAGGTTTGCTGATTTGGATTAAGGAGTTAACTATAAATATTACTTCAAGCAGGTAATTTTATATAAGTAAAATGTAATATAAGTGTATGTATCAAGAATTGTTGCTAAATAAACTACATGCTAGAAACATATGAATCAATGTCACAATGATTCTAAAACTGAGTAAAGTATTTGTTTATTTGAAGCCAAATGGCGACTTTTTTTTTTTCTTCATTTTTGGCCAGGCTATGTGTGTTTGGATCATTATACTGAGCATTGAAATATCACCTTACTATTACTGGGAAATAAAGAGTCTTGACTGATCATGTAAATAAGCATTTTTTATTGTTATTAATATTAAAGCATGCAGAGCATTGCATCATTGTGTTGCATTGCATGTTTTTGCAATGCAACACATTCAGAGCTTTTATCATAATACTGCACATTTAAATATCATCTAAAGGACATGATATTAGAATAGATATAGACTGATGACCAATATTGAATCATTTAATGTTAGTATCTGCTATACTGTTATAAAGATCTCATTGATTTTCATTACAATCAGAATTTCATTACTTTTTTGTCAATATAAATATCAGATAACCAAATATATTATTGCTCAGTCTCTCAGATCAGCTTCAACTGAATTAAAACTTCATGTTCTATTAAGTTTAGAAAATTCTGTATGGTAATGATTTGTGCATCTCTTCTGCTGTCTTTGAAAAGAAAACATACACCAGCAGAAAATACACTGGAAAGTATACATATTAAATACATAAATTATATTTGTCTTATTTAACATTTAAGTGATGCATGCACGAATATTCAGGCACGGCTGGCTTCGCATTGCCTCAATCAATCAGCCAATTACGCCTCGTCCAATCAGGTCCAAGCGTATCTGCTTTAAACCTCTGAGCCCGGCTCCCGCATACAGTATATGCGGTTTAAGATGTCATCTCCTGATGACGCCAATAAGAACTTAAATTGCACACTGAGCTTTGATCTCACTTATAAGAGCAATACATCAATCGAATATGTAAAGGGTCCACTTTAATTTGTATACACATATAATAACAACACAACTTTGTACATTTAGAAAATGACGAAAACAAACAGGTTGCGCTGTCTGCTGCGTTGATCTGTGTGATCTTCAGTGAGCACTAAATAGTCACTAAAATGAACTGAAACTCTGCAAAAACTCCACAAAGAGAAGTGAGAGTTATATCTGTAGAAAGCTATATGTCTACTATTACACTAAGACAAATATTTTGATAAAGTAATTCATATGAAACCAATGCGATGTCCAGTCTTTCGCGTCTCCACCCGTTTCCTTCACTTCCGCATTTCATTTAGGCATCCCTCCACCTGCCCTCTCTGCCTTTGTTCCACCCCTTCCTCTGTGGGGGCATGCAGAGTTTGAGCCGGACGCCGAGCTCTACCCTCGCAAGGATTTAAACTAGTAGGGTTGACCCCGGTCAGCACGCCAAACACGATATGCTATTTGCATTATGAGGAAGTGCGAACTCATGAATTATTGCAGGTTTGTATAACATTTCTTTAAAAAAGTAACTTTTAATTAAAAAGTAATGCACTACTTTGCTTATTATCCATAACACTGATTTAATCTGCTTTTTTTTTCCTAAAAATGAAGACATACTTAATATGCATTAGACATAAGCCAAAACATTTCTCAATGTAAGCCAACTGTAATAGATTCTCAGACTCAGTTGGATCCATTTGCAAGGCTTTATTCGTAGTCGTAGACAGACGTAGAGTATATTCCACTGTAAACAGGTATGTCACAGATAATCCAGCAGAATGGTCAAATAACAGGCACAAGTCAGAAAGGCAGGCAGCAGTAATCGTATACGGAGATAAACAGTCCAGGGTCATACACAGGAAATCAAACTCAGAAAGCTCGAACGCTCAGAATTAAAACCATGGGCAGTTAAGACTTCACAATGAGTCTGTAAAAGTCTGGCCTTTAAATAGGAAGGTAAACAAGCAACACAGGCCTGTTGCGAATGAGCCGAGGTGCATGGGGCAAAGAACTAATATTCAGGTTAAGGTTCTTGCTGCTGTTGGTCAGAGAGAGACACAAAGGTACCTCTGTGACACTAAATCTAAATAAAATGTTTATTTTGTTCTTTTAATTAAAGGTTTAAACTGGAAAAATTAATTTTTGGTTAGACCAGTAATATTTATTTTTTCATTCAGTGGCTCAGAAAATGAGGTTTGGAGTCTTTATAAATGTCAACAAGCTGAAAAAAATGGGGGTTTTTTTAGATAATGTCATATTGTCAAAACTGATTTCATAAAATAGTTACCGAAAAAGGTATCGTTCATGAACCGGTATTGAACTCAAGGTATCGAAATTTTTTGAGCGATATCTAGTTAACACTATAAGGCAGGTTTAGGGTTGGATTTGGTGTAGGGCATATTTCCAACATGATAGAGCATTAACTTTTAGCAAAATATTTCAATTCTGAACCGCTACAATATACAGTACCTATATCAACGTAATAAAATGTGCCAGGATTCACATATTGAACCTTAGTTTTAGTGCGACTCAGTGGACATTTTTCTTTGAAACGTCCAGTAAGGTACGTAAAAACAGTGTTGCACAAAAAGGGCACAGTGGTTTTCTTTTGTTTTTAATAAAAATAGTCATTTGTAACCTTAATTAGCCGCACACAGTTGGTCTTTTTCATGGTTTCATGAATGCATTCCTCTATATTTTATGTTTGTTTTGAATCGATGCTGCTTTTCCACAGCAATGTCCCTCTCACATTCACTCTCTCGAGCTGTTCTCACTGATTACCAGAGTGGCTTAATTTTCCACTAGGTTGGCTATTTTCTCTGCTTCGTGTCCCTCAGCAGAGGGCCGGTGTCTATCAGTCTCCTGGCAGCCTGTCGTGGGAGTAGTCTCAGGACAAAGGCAAGACATGGAGGAGAGCAGCCGAGGGTATCCACGCTCACTCACAGGAGCCGAGAGAGAGCTGAACAATTGCTTTTATAAGACGAGAGAATAGAAAAACATCCTGTGGGTCTCTCCCTTGTGTGGTCACTGATCTAGCGCCGGTGATTCTGGGTGGGAGAGTTTCACCTCATTGATGCTTCCCTCAGCGCTCACTGTAATAGAAAACACTTCATGCTGAGCACCAGCAGACCTGATCTCTACTCAATCCTCTGGCACACCACAAACTACTCCCACTTTCCTACTCAAACGCATTAGGTATGCTCAGAAATAGGCGCCTTCTGTTGAAGTGCAGTGACAGTAAACAAGCTTTCTATCCGTTCAGGTTGAGTATGTTCTGTGTTTGAGAGCTGGTAAAGGATTACTTCCTCAACAATAGCATAGAGTTCTGACACAGTTGCAGTGTTTGAATTATGTAAAAGACTAAATTGATTTCAACATATAGTAAAATAATGTAATTATATATTTCAGAAGTTTTGAGAAACATCAGAATGTGCTTAACTGCTGTCGTACCTTTGGTTTATATTCCTGAGACATTATTGGGAGATATACTGTATACAAGAGTGATGACTGATATTTATCTCATATTTTATGTGAGTATCTGAATGATCCATTTTGGTACCTTAAAGGTACATATTAGTACCTAAAGTGTACATATTTAAACCTAATAGGTACAAAAGTGTACCTTTTGAAAAGGCACCGCCCCAGTGACAGCTTTACCTTTATTTCTGGGACTGTACCATAAACATTGCATTTATTTACTTTGCAAACTTCGGAATCTCACCTTACTTTATCTGCACCATAGTTCATATTTTTATACATTTTCTAACTATTTCATGCTATATGAGCCATAAAGGCCTGATGCAGAAAAGTCTTAAGTCACTGGGGCATATTTAGTTATTGATTGTAATTATTGACTTTTTTATGCCAAAAATCATTAGGACATTAAATAAAGACCATGTTCAATGAACATAGTTAATTTTCTCTATATTTAGTCTTTTGATTCAAGCGTTTTACTTTAGATATGTTTTTTATATACCGTTTGGAGTGCATTGGAATTAGATGCACGAAACCTGCATTAAAAAAAATGTAATCTATGCCCACCCCTAATAAATATATATATATACTGTATATATATACGGTATTGTATTAAAAACAATAACAAAGACTACCTTCATGACGCCATAAAAGAGCGTGCAATCATTTTAATGTAAAATTCATGCAAACTGAAACTGTTATCTGATTGTCCAGATTTGTAGAAGGAGCAAAACACTGTCTCCTACCCACAGTGGCATTCATTCACATCTTGTTTGTGTGATTTTCCATGATTAAAGTGGATGAAATGAAAGACTTAACAAATACGCAGAAGTTTCAATCCTTTTCAAGAAGCAGTAGAATCACTGGTGTCAGAATAAACATCAAACACACATCACTGGTGTCCTCGTTAAATCCATGTACCGTACAACTATTAAATGAAATGGAGTTATGTCCATGCACCTAAAAGCTAATGTTTGTTTATGTGTTTGCTGTTTTAGTGAAATACATACTACACATTATTCACGATGTAAATGTTTAAATAAAACTTGCTTTAACATTAAAATCTCTGTTTATTATTTAACTAACCGTCTTATTGGTGAACCTCGTACAATCTCGGCACAGCAACAAGTGTAGTACAAACAACCGTTAACCTCTGATAAGTACAGAGATCAAAGCTCACTGAAGGTGTTTGCTGAAAAGCCTGGGCAGAATTATAGATATGAAGGACGCTCAAAGCATCATCAATCATCTTGGCAGTTTTCCAGTCTATAATTGGGCAGCCGTTTCAACTGGCCTCTCGCACCTTTACTTTCCATGCTCGGGTCATGAGAAATTGGTGAAACAAGCAGCTCCTGCAGAAGCGTAATCCTAGAGACTAGCTCAAACCCACTAATGAAGGTCATCTGCTGTATGAAAGACCTGGGCAATAATATTCTGCTGTCAAATATACAGTATTGATACATTTTAGTGAGAAATGCATGCTCAGCTTACATAAAGCACTGGTGCCACAGCCCTGCAGAATTTAGTTCCAACCCTGCTCCAACACACATACAAGGTAGTTTACAAATATGCCTTAATGATTTGATTGGCTGTGGCTCTCCAGGAATTGAGTTTGACCCCCCTGATCTGAAGGATGTTGAAAGGATGCTGAAATGGATGCTGTTTTATTCAAGAATATAATTTACATTCATTGAACCATCAATTAAAACCAGCAAAACTAATTTTATGTGTTAAATCAGAGGTCCCTAACAACTGAGTATAGTGTGTGCTCATTAGTAACTGACAAGAACAGCACTGCAGAGACAGAAGTGCGCAAACGTCATGTTAGATGACGATTAATTATCTTCTGCTTTAGTATGCCAGATGGACATATAAATTTTATGTCTACAAATGTTCCTTTTGCAAATATCATCATAATCCAGCAAGATTTCAGTGTGAATGAGGAGTTCAGTATATAATTAATGGTTGCATGATAAATATGGTCTTGATTCATTGATCGCCATCGCAAGTCTGCTGTCACAGACGAAGCACAGGCACAGGAACACACATGTGCTCAAACAATGAAAATAATAGAGAATTTATGTACTGGTCTGGATTCTGTGCTTCTGTCCACTGCAAAAAAAATTTAATTCTAGCTTAGATATTTTGTTGTTTCCAGTCAAAATATCAACAAAAAAAATTACAGTACAAATTATTGCCTTGTTTTTCACTTAGTTTTTACTTAGAACAACATAAATAATCTGCCAGTGGGGTAAGCAAATTATTCTCGTTTCAAACAGAATACAACATAATTCTGCTTACCCCACACTGTAAAAAAATCCTGTAGAAGTTAAAGTATTACTGGCAGCTGGATGCCAGTAACTTACTGTACATTTAAAATTACACTTTTTTACAGACAACAGTTTGTTCAAAGATGAATGAACATCATACTTTAAAAAGTCTATATCTTTACAGGCAAAAGTAAATAAAATAACAGCCTCATGCAAAGCATTTCTGAAAACCAATACCAAAAAAAAACATTTCTGGTTCCCAGAATCCTTTGCATGTGGCTGTTCTTAATGATTTGATTCTGTAAATATGCAGACTCATTAATGTTTAATGTGCATTTATATTTGAAGAAACTTTGAACCAATACATTTTTTCTAAATTAAATTTAAATAAATTTGATTTAAATTTACAGTAAGTTACTGGCATCCAGCTTTTTTGCAGTGTGTGGTTACTCAAACAGAGTACTGTGCTTATAGTGTAAAACAAATCAATACAGAAATAACTGCTTTGTTGTGAAAGAAGTATGTCAGTCACACATCGTAAATATAAGAGAAGACGCAGCCCTTCTGAGCAGTGCTAAATTGTAGAATCTTTATAAATTAGGTCAGTGTTGGAAATATGGAAATGTGTGCTTGAGTAATCAGTTTAAAAATAAATTTACTTATACTGTGGTAAGTGTTAAGGAGCACAGATAAAGAAATGCCAGATACATTCCTCCATTTAATGACTAAAACCTAAAATTATGCTTCTTAAAATATAAGTTAAATTTACTAACCTAAAAAAAACGAAAGTACATTCTAATTGTGTTATATTTTCATCGTAATATTCACTTTAAATTTACTATCATAATTTATTGTCCAACATCAATTTATATTTTAAGTCTGAATTATTGTTTGGCACGCATGCATTTTTACTGAAGAAATGCATGCAGAAGGCTCATACACTCATGACTAGGGATGGTATAGAAGCACGATCTAAAGCATTGGCTCTCAACTGGTTTGGCCTTCGGACCCACGGTGTTCCAGGGTCATTAAGTCGCGACTCACTATATATATATAGTTAGAAAATAAAAACTGGAAATTTATGCATGCAACAAATACGAAATAACATCTGGCATGACAGGACAGTTCACAGTTCAGAGGTGAGAGACTTTTTATTTCATAACAGGACACGAAAATAACAATAGAATAAAGTCACTGACAATAAAACTGTCAACATCTCATCTGACCGCAGACACTAAACCGGGGCAAGCTCGATTAACTGCGTCTGACAGAAGAACAACTTTCGTGCACATCCTTTAAAATAACAATCTTGTATAAGAAAACATTTATTATTACTTATGCTAGCAGTCTTCCAAAATAACCTCATAAACATCACATAAGGTCTCTCTAAATTAGTATGTTATAATAATATTAATAATTTAATAAACACATTTTGGTTACATTAAAAGATCTTATAGATTTAAGATATCTTAAAGAGTATTATAGATATCCAGGTACCAACCTGGGACCTGGCTGTAGTGTTAGAAGCCCATAGAGGAGATTTCTGATCGCCTGTTGACGATAAAGACCTATCATTGTGTTCTCTGAGGAGAGTAGGTGACCTTCAGTGGACCCTTCTCAGCTCGACTTTGCGCCTGGCATGGCCAAAGCCTACCTGTACCCACGAGTGGGTTACAGCCCTAAGGTACCTACGGTCACACCAGGCCTTCAATCCTCCTCCATTCAGGGAGCCTGGTCAGCAAAAGCTAAATTGTATGGGTCCAGTGCGAGCACGGGACGTATACATCAACAGAGCTGCCCTGTGAAGAAAGTCAGAGCAGTTGCTCCTTTGCTTTGGTCCACCCAAGAAGGGGCTTCCAGCGACCAAGCTGACTTTGAGCCATTGGATAGTGGATGCTATTAACATGTCTTACGAGTCCTCTGGTCTACGCCGAGGCTAGGAGTCAGAGTGCACTCAAGGAGCAGTTTGGCGGCCTCAAAGACCTTGCTAGCAGGGGTCTCCATGGACAACATATGTGACGCTGCGGGCCACTCTGGGCTCTTCTGTTTTCATGCCTTAGCTGTGCACAAACACACTATAGGCAGGGAATTTGAAAGTCTGAGGGTGTGGGCATCTATATAGCGTCTCGTTGATGAAGCTCGAGTTCCTGAAAAGGAACGTCTCAAGGTTATGAATATAACCCTAGTTGCTTGAAGGAACAAGACGCTCGACATCACACTTTCAGCATCCCCTGCTGGTGCTCCACTGCATGACAGGAGCTAGTTTGCCAGCAGCATTCCACGTACTTATATGCTTCTTGGCCAGTGACGTTACCCGCCTATGATGTCCCAATTCATCATTGGCTGATTCAACACACGATTCAGAGCCGTCACACTGAAGGCGTTCCCATAGCGTCTCGTCGACGCAGAACCTCGTTCCTTCAACGAACTAAGGTTATATTCATAACCTACAGACATTAATCTTCTTGCAGCCTACCAGCATGCCCCGACTGTAACCACTGTCCATTCTTTTACAGGAAAATAGATGTTTATTTATTTGTTTTACAATCATTTGTTTTATTTGTGTAATATTTGCTCAAACATTGGTGTTTGTTAAGATACAGATTATTATTTTATTTTTATTAAATTTAAGTGTAGTGAATTCTGTTCCCAATTAGTTTTTTTATTAATAAAAATTTTTCTGTGAATATAATTTAATATTTCTATGAAATGTAAGTTATGAACTGGGTAGAACAGCACATCTCTAACGCATTAAACAGTGTAAGTATCCATCTGTGAGCAGCACAAGTGTCTGTTAGAGCTGCTCTAAACATGTTAGCGATATCTTACAAACAGTGTTGGGGAAAGGTTCTTTCAAAAGTAATTAACATATTGCATATGCTCTCTAAAAAAATTGTAGCTAATCACGCTACCTTTAAAGGGGTCGTTTGATGTGATTTCTGATTTTTCTTTCTCTTTGGAGTGTTACAAGCTGTCAGTGCATGGATAAGATTAAAGTTTCAAAACCACAGAAATATTCTTTATAAAAGTTATGACTTGTCCACACCCCTTTAAAACGACTCGTTTAAACACCACCCACTTTTTCACATCACAGGGTGGATTTATTTTCAAACATCGCCCAAATGTTTCCACAAAGAAAGAAGGCGGAGCTATTATTCTGTCTGTAGTGTTGCTGCGGGCGCCATGTTCTGG
>JAUCMT010000051.1:14985975-14996557 GCA_032357475.1 Enteromius thamalakanensis
TCTTGGAGTCCTTCAGGTGTTTTTTAGCAAACTCCATGCAGGCTTTCATGTGTCTTGCACTGAGGAGAGGCTTCCGTTGGGCCAGTCTGCCATAAAGCTCGGGGCTTGGAGGACTGCAGTGATGATGTACTTTCTACAACTTTCTCCCATCTCCTGACTGCATCCCTGGAGCTCAGCCACAGTGATCTTTGGGTTCTTCTTTACCTCCTTCACCAAGACTCTTTCCCCCACGATAGCTAATTTTAGCCAGACGGACAGCTCTAGGAAGGGTTCTAGTCGTCCTAAACGTCTTCCGTTTAAGGATTATGGAGGCCAATGTGCTCTTAGGAACCTTAAACACATTTTTGCACACGCATAGTGTTCTGTTCTCTCACGGTGCAAAAATTCTCCCTCACGAGAATGCATGCTAGATTTGAAACAATTTAAACACTATAGTCACAGCTAGGCTATAATAGAAAACCAAGTGTGTTACCAAGTGCTTGTAACCCCCCCACCCCCATGAATGTGGCCAGCTGGTAAAAATGCTTGTCTAATGTGTGTCTCTCCTGTCTGTAGGTGTATCTGTCCCTGCTGCGCATGTATCTGTCTCCTCCGGATGTGCACTTCCTCGGGCCCATTAAGATGGAGTTATGTGAGCCACAGGCAAACCTCCAGGCAGCCCTGAAAGTCCTTCAGCTCCACCACAGCAAACTGAACACCACCAAAGTGAGCATCCACCAAATACTAACAATCTCATTGGCAGTCAAACACCCAGAACACCGTAGCATCTGCTTAGAAAACCTCTGAACCGGACACACAACACTCAGAGATCATAACATCTTCTGCATGGACTAGAGCACATTATATATTTGATTCTGAAATTGAAGAAGTTATCAACAAACCATTAAAGTTTCCCTTCCTCAGCTGCCTGAAAATAAAGTACTGAAAAAATGCAAGTTGGAACAAAATCACAGGCAGTCATATGAGGTTTTTAGAGATTAAAATACCTATTGTGAACCAGCGAGACCGACTGTGACCCATAAACCTGAGGTGCAGCATAATCTCAAGGTTGTGTCTGATCATGGTTGCTTTCACCTAGAAACAAAACAATCCTCATTTCGCTTGGTTGTATTTCCTCTTGCTACTTTCTCAGAGTAAAACATTGATTGAAATAATTACATTGTGATTAACTTTTTTCAAATTTGATTTAATGCATCAATTCAATATTTTAGTTTAGTATAAAACTGCATCGTTTTTAGGTTAAGACAGCAAAGCTATTTATAAAATAGTGCTCTCAAACAGTTTCATCCAAAATACAAGTTTGTTTACATAATGTGTATAGTGTATGTTTATTATGTATATATAAGGACACACACAGCATATATTTAAAAAATATTTACATGCATATATTTATATTCATATAAATTCTATCATATATAAATATATTTAATATATAAACGTAACATTTTTCTTAAACATTTAAGCATGTGTGTGTATTTGTGTATACATCAAAAATATGCACAATGCACACACATATTATGTAAAGACAAACAATTATTTTGGATGCAATTAATTGCGATTAATTATTTGAAAGCACTAATATTTGGGTTTTGATAAATTTGCCACTGTTGTAAATTACATAATTTCTGTACAAAGTAAATGCCAATATTTGGTGCATCTTAATATTGGGTAATATTTAATTCTTACTGTGCTTCTCTGTAATATTTTACAGACTGTACCAGTATAAATAAGTTTTAACTGTTTAAAATAATACTACCTGATTTCTTTGATAGTGAGAATAGTGAACATGTCAGCATGTCATTCACCAATCAGTCCTGCTGATCCCAGCACGTCATTTAATGAGACGCTGTCATCACTGAGCTCTGAAATTAAAGTAGATTCGTGTTTGAGAAGCATCTGTGGAAACCTGCTCTTCGAGTTCCTGTTGAATTTAGTTACTCTTTCCTTTGTAGTGCTGAAGTTTCATCTTGAAAGGATGTCAAAAAAGCTGAAGCCATTTGACAGACAGACAAATGCAGTTTCAAATCACATACAGAATCCATGACAAGCTTCTTACGCCGTTTCTCTCTGTCGTTCACTAGGCCATAAACCTGCTGCCAGCCAACACACAGATCCGAGAGATCCAGGTCTTTCTGGAGAGTGTGCTGGAGGAGAAGGCTGGGAGGAAGCGCTTTGACCAGGTCCTGAAGAGCCTTCTACAGGCAGAGTTCCTGCGGGTATGTTTACCTGTGAACAGTTTTTACTTTCTTTTATAGCTGGTGACTGCATACTTTTGTCAGATTAAACAATTCTTTAAAAACAAAATCAAACTTGTTACTAGAAGATGCAATATTTTAAGAGGTCATATGATGTGATTTCAAGTTTTCTTTAAAGTATTACAACCTGAAGTTGCAAAGATTAAGGTTTCAAAACCAAAGAGATATTCTTTATAAAGGTTATAACTTGTCCACGCTCCTAAAATAGCTCATTTAAACACTCCCCCATTTTTCTACGTCACAGAGTAGGTTCCTTCTCAAGAAATGCCCAAATGTTTACAGAAAGAAGGCAGAGCTATTATTCTGTCTGTAGTGTTGCTGCAGGCGCCATGTTCTGGAGATGCTGTGTGTCGTTGTGAAAGCTTTGTTTGTGCTTCCAAAAGATGACACGACTAGAAATCAGTGTTAAGTTGTGTTTCCAACACTGTTCCAGAACAGTTGAACACAAATATTAGAGTGTGTTCAGCACATTTACGGACTAATTCCTGAACCTGGCAGAGCAGTCTATGCTGGCAGTGCACAGAGACTAGAAAGTGAGGCAATTCTGCCTCTGCAAAAACAGTCTGCTGCTGTTGACTCACAACCTTTAAGTGAGTTAGGTTTTCTTATTAAAAGAAGCTGCTATTTACTATTCAAACATGAGTTTTGAGCAGTGAAGGGTAGTGCTTGTTGTTTGTTGTTTCTCCGATCGCGAATGCAGACATGGTGTTATGTTTACGAGGTGTGATGCAACACGACAAATGTACAAATACAGAACTAAGTCCTGATCATCAGTAATTATGTCTCCACTGGATCAAAAAATGCCTGCTTTGTAATGTGTTTTATTGTTTTGGTGTCGTAGCACCGGGACGCAGCATCACGTTATGGTTCAATCACAGTGAACTGGATAGCTGGCCGATCAGAGCACACCTCGCTGATTTAAAATAATGAGTTTTGTACAAATCGACCAATTTCATGAGGCGGGGCTTAGAGGAGAAACAAGTATGTGGAAAATTATCGTTCCTCTTCAGTCGAGTTCACTTCGACGTTGCATATGGGATCTCGCATGAGAGACCAATCGCCTTTGAGTCTTTGGAAAAGGCCAATGAATATTGGCGTGCAATAATCACAGCCAGGTGCACCTTAACACAGCGTGAGTATAAGAGGGCACGGCTGGATTGCACATGCCGCTTTTCGCTTTCGGAGCCTCGTCTAATATATCGAGTCTGCTGGAGGAGAACACTTTCATTTTCGTTGCACCCTAATAAAGTGGGCAGCTCTCAATGGACCCGCGAGACTGGCAGCCTTTTTAAAGGCTCAAAAGAGCCCCAGTCTTTTTGCTCGTCAGCAAGAGACCTCGCCGATGACTGCACGCAGTGCCACAATAGGTCTCTCCTGCGCAACCAGGCATCAAAAAAGAGCAATTTCATCATGGTTTCATAGCCATTCTCCGGAATGTCTATGAGACCGTGCATTTCTGAGTGTGGCAGTTTCCTCACTTCTTCAGACGGACACGATCGCTGTCTCTCATGCTTGGGCCGGGAGCATGCTGAAGCAGCGAGGGTGGATCTGACCAGGGAGTTATACAGGAACTCCCTGCCGCAACCGACTCTTCGGACAACTAAGGTTGCCGCACATGCCATTGGTCAGGTGATGTCCCTAGTGGTTCAGGAGCGACACCTCTGGCTCGACCTCGCTGAGATGGCCAGCGTTGACAAAGCCCGTTTTTTTGACGCGCCCATCTCATGGATTGGCCTTTTCGGCGACACTGTCGACGTTCCTCAGCGCCTAGCCATGAAGACTCGTAGGTCCAAGAAGCACCCCTGACACGGGCAGCAGGTGATGGTGATTGCTTCTCGGAGGACAGGAACACCCATGCATGTTCTACGAAAGAGGGAGCAATCGTCCCCACCTCTGGGCCCAGTGCCCCGAGGTCTCCATCTAACCCTTCTGTTTTCTCCTCAGATGCAGACCCGGAGCCCTGGATTGCCAGCGCGAGAACCAGCGGAGAAGGTAAGGCCTGCCAAGAGCGACCGAACTCGCCCACAGGACATTCAACCTTCTGGGGCTGGTCCCCTCCCTGGTTCCCCACCAGGCTGCCCCACCGCGGGCACGGCTGTCATCGTGCCCTTGATACCCCTGGCGACTCGGTTGGAGGCCTAGTTACAGCTCCCCAGCCCTTCGCGGTGGTTGATATGGACAGTACGCCTCAGCTGTGCGATTCAGTTTGCCAGGCGCCTGCCCAGGTACAGAGGCATTTTCTATACCCGTGTTCCCTCAAACACAGATGCTGCTGTCCTACTGGCGAAGAGCGCAATCGAGCCTGTCCCTCCAGCTAAGATGAGGTCTGGGTTTTACAGTCCTTACTTAATCGTGCCCAAAAAGAGCGGTGGGCTGAGACCAATCCTGGATCTCAGAGCACTAAACCGGTCCCTTCTCAACCTGCCCTTCAAGATGCTCACGCCGAAGCGCATACTGACATACATCCGGCACCAGGATTGGGTCGCGCTGACGCCGGCTCGGTTCCTCAGCGAAAACCTGTATGTGCAATCCAGCCGTGCCCTGGTGTGATAAGGTGCACCTGGCTGTGATTATTGCACATCAATATTCATTGGCCTTTTCCAGAGACTCGAAGGCGATTAGTCTCTCATGCAAGATCCTATATGTAACGTATCTGTTCCCTCCTTCAGGGAACATGGGTTACCGTTGTAACCTTAGACGTTTTCTTTTTAACTTAAACCACATAAACATATTACTTACATATTACTACATATTACACCAAATACACCAAATAATTTTAATTTTAGCAACATCATATGACCCCTTTAATGGAAAGTACTATATAACATTATTTTTGAGCTCTTTTAATTAATCTGAGCTGGGCTTTGCTTTTTTGTTATTTATATTGAAAGTTCCATTATTTGGCAAATGTAAAAGCACTTTCACATCAAAAGTGAAATGAATACTCTCCAGGCTGAAGGAAATATAAAATCGTGTCTGCACAGCAAAGGACACAGGTCAAACCAAACATGTCTGTCAAATGTAGAAATTTATTTGTTATGTTCACTTTTGCTAATTAATATTGGAAGGTCAAGGTCCCTATTATTTTGATGTAATCTTTCAAGAAGAGCTTTCCTATTGATATAATAACTCCCTTTTTAACGAGGAGTAAACAGAGAAGATACTAGACCTTTTTTGAGGTTTAAGAAACAGAGATGGAGTAGTTCTTCAGAAAGATATAGATTCTTTGGCTTGGCTTAGTTCAGCTGATTAGTAAGTGAGGATAATTACCTGAAGTGTCGAGGCAGAATGGGCCATGAGGGCAGCAAATTGCTCCTTGGCTAATAAACCAATTACTGTGTTTGGTGGGATGTTTTTTTCTTTTGTTTGGCCATAGACGAAAAGGCAATGGAGTCCAGCTTTACTGAGAGAACTCTGCCATTACTAGCCCATGATCTAATCTAGTGTCTTCTAGAAAACTTCCTTTAATGAGTTCAATTGTTACTAACACATTAAATCTTTTAAGTATAACACCTAGTTAGGAAATCTGAAAAGCTAATAATATCGTTTAGGTTTTGTGGACATTGATTGCCGCTTGATTAAAGAGCAAGTGTGTTTTTAATATATTCCTTGTTTAATGACTCCTTGATTCCCTTGTGAATATTTAACACGCTCTTTTAACCAATCGCCTACCAATATGTACACATGTTTTAAATGCATGCATAATTAAGATTGTGTGTAAGTAAACAAGGTCCAGTGTGTGTGTGTGATGGGTGAGCTGGTGCACTGCGCAGCATGGAAAAGGTTAATTGGGTTTGTTGACCATCTGTTTCTCTGCACATCAGATGCATGAAGACAGGCCAGTATAATGGACTGCAGCAACCAGCATTAAGTAAATCAATTGGCAGGACTTGGAGGAAGCTGCCAATTGTTTAATGGAGCAGAAGTGTATTTCATCAAGTTTCTTGGCTTTCTCTTCGTCATCTCTTCCTCCTTTCCTCACAGGAAACACATACTTTGTGTCGTTCCTGTAAACCGGTGAACTTCACTGAAATCAACACGTGATGGAAGAATGACACTGTTCACTAAGAAACAGATATAAGACATTGATACATGTTTTGCATTGTTATTAATATTCATTAGGTTAAAAATGTTTTAAATATTATTATTAAATATTGCATATGATTTAAAAAAAAAACATTAAAAGCAAGTACTTGAACGTCTAGTGTAATTTTACGTGCTCTCATGATAATTCGTATAAATTTTATGTAAAATTTTGTTCTATTAAATGTACATTTGCTTATATTTTTGCAGGCACTAAAACGTACAATACTGATGTATTTTCAGCATCTAAACATACAAATTCTTATGTATTTTCAGCCTTTTAATTTACAAAACTGACATATTGGCTACACATAAAAATGGATTCTGATGAATATTGAAATCGCATTAATTTTATCATTTATTTTTTTAGGTCTTATATCAATTAACTTATTTGCAACTGCACTGTTAAACTGTTCGGTTAAAATGGAAAACATTTTATTCTGTTCTGTGTGATTTCAGCTGCCAGCTCATTCCCAAAAATAGGCCTTTATAATGTTAATTAAGATTTTTAAACATTTAAAATAAACAACATTTCTACAATAGTTAAACATTTACTTTAAAGTGCTTTTTCAAACATGATCGTTCATGCAGTGTGTCATGTAGCTGTATGTAAACATAAACTATCTGCAAAATTGTGACGCCGACTAGTGCACGATAAATAAAGTTATTGTCTATCAAATCAAAGAGTCGGCTCACATTCACCTAAACGAGTCGTCAGCAATTTGAATCTTTCTCTGTTACCGAGCCACCTCACTAGGTAACATACTTTGCATAATGTCCACCCACATTATACGTCACAAACAACTTGTCCTGCCCCCAAACAGTACAATCTCCACATCGATTATATTAAGTGAAGAAGACGCTGTATCCAGTGAGAGTTCATTTGTTTTATATGCCCTTCTGAAAGATGAATCTACAAATAATGAGTGATTAACATTATTTTTTTTCAACAACACCTCAGCAGTACAGTCTCTTGTTGTGTTTGTGTCATTTTACTGATGAATGCTTTTTCAATCTTGGAATACAACGCGATATTCACCAAACGCTTGCTCTTAAAAGAAGGATCAGAGGCCAGTTTATTTGGACCTGCTTACTACTCTGAACTTCTACCTGTAAGTAAGATTAATATTTAATGATTGTATTTTCTTGCGATCGTATTTGTGTATGTTATGTTGTGTAACAACCCTGCATATGTCCTGGTAACCGCTAACTTTCATTTTTGTAGTTCTGTTGTTAAGCTGTGGGGCTATAATGCAGTCTAAACATTGTGATTGATGCATCTTGACTGTCTGTCTGTCTCATCATGAGTATTTCCCTGTGGTTTGGTTATGTGCCAGAAAATGATTAACGTCATGTGAGCGCCCTGTTTTTATGGGGGTTGATATAAATTACAAGTTTTTTGAACATTGAAAACAATGTTGTGTGCACAATGTTATTATTGAAAACGGAAGGGAGGAATTATTCATTTCCCTAAATACCCGGCTTAAGTAATGATAAACGATGGCTTAACGCAGTGTTATGCTTTATACAATACTGAAGTTCACTATGTAGAGGTGTGGCTGATTCATTTACAAAAGCACTGTCCATGGTAGTTTAGGTACAAGCTCTGAGTCTGTGGAGCGCTGTAGCGGTAGACCAATCATATAGGACTGCGCCATCTAACCAATCACTGTGAGGGCTCACAGGTGGGAGGGGCTTAGACAGACAGATTCTTTGAACTGCTTCACACGAGTCGTTTACGAATCATTTAGAAATGGGGTAAAATAAAATAATTTTTTAGAGAAAAAAAGACCTTGCATACATGTTAACCTGTTTTAAGACACTCATAAAACAATATTAGCCACCTTTAAAATGGAATAATAGGGGCACTTTAAGGGGCCATGAGCCACAAAAAGCATTTTTCGGACATCTTGTGCATACACCAAAAACGCAACATTATTACAAAATGAAACAATTTTATTTGTGCACTTTATTCCAAATCTTTCGCATTCATACTACTGCGAGGAAAACGCAGTTTTCATCCCTATCTGGAGCAGCGAGACAAGACTTGACCATAAACAGCAAAGCCGGCGTCAGACTGACGCTCTTGTTACAAACTGAAATGTTGCCGCTTCGATCGACTGGTTTTACAGCAGGATAGCTGAACGCTTATTGGCTCTCGCAAGCATTCGCCACAGTTTGCGTCGACGTGCCGTGTTTCTGATTAAGTGTATTCACATGACGCTTTTTCACTAGTCTACTGAGATAGGATCGGGAAGATAATCTGAGGCCTGTTTCATAAAACAAGTTTACTAAATAAGCCAGGCTTATGGCAAATAGTCTGACTTAATTTAAACCAAATTAACAGGCAATAAATCAGACTAACTGAAATAAACCTGGCTTATTTGACAAACTTGTTTTATGAAACCCCAGGATAGTATTTTCAGCAATTAACAACATAAATTCTGCTCTGTACCTTACACAAGCCTACTGTATTCTGCCAGAGAGGACTGTGGCAGCAAAACATCATCATTTGGGTTACTTCTGGTACTGCTTTTGACATTTTTTGCTATAAATAGATTATTGTACTTGTACATATCTGTCATTCTTTTCTTATACTGTACAGAGATCAGAGAGTTAGAGATAGGAGTGGGATTAGCAACTAAAAATATTTTTGAATGCTATGTTGTTATGAAAATGGTCATTTTCCTGCATATTTCTGTCAGTTGCGTTTTATATCGTTTTACAAATTGGTAGGTTTAGGTTTGGGGTTGGTTAAGGAGTCTAAAAATGTGAGGTTACATTTTATTACAGACATTCTAACTATATTTTTGCAATATCAGCTAACTCTCATTAGAAACTATGCCAACTAACTCTCACTGGAGTATTAGTAGACTGTTAGGTTAGGGTAAGTAGATTAAGCAGCACGTAATACAAGTAATAAGATTTTAGAATTATATACAATGTTTGTAGATGATTTATTCATGAAAATTATAAAGCACTTATAAATTCATTAGTAGATTTTTAAAAGGTCATGATCATATATGCATTTAAAGTTTAATAACATCAGTAATCATTTAAATTTACATGATGACATGTAAATGCGTTCAAAAGTACAGAAGTGTGTTTGTAGGCTGACTGTAAATGTGTTGCCGAAAGCACCCTGGGAAATGCTGCTCAACAAGGACGTCTCGAGCAACGAGGACAAAAGATTTCCGAAGCTATTTACAATCAACTGAATAATTCATATGCGTATTAAATATTCACATTTGAGTCACAAAGTCAGGATTTCATCATACAGAGAAAACGAAAGAAACAAACCACGGCCAAAAGCAGCTTGAATTTAGGAAGTCAACAGAATGCTGTTTTTTAAAGGTAACAGTTATTAGTTTAGAAAAAAGCCCCTGTTATTTTTCAAACAGAGCTTGCATCTGTGCATTAAGTAATATTGCAAGCTAATGAACAGTAAAGGATTCCCAGGGTAATTACAGGGCTTCAGATTAATGGGAAGGAGATACTGTTTTGCAGCGATAACACAAATAAGGTGCTGTAATCCCTGAATTATCATAAATCACAGGATATGGTGCTTTATGAAGGCCAGTGTTTTCCAGTCTTTCAGGGGGCAAGAGGAACTGTTCATGAACAACAGACAGTAGCTTCATCTGATCAACGTGATTGTGTTGTTGTTGAAACAAATACAGAACAGCACTGAAAGGTACTCATACACTTTTGGACTTGAAGTTTTAACAATTCTCAAAAAAAAAAATGTTTTCATTGTCCATATAATCTTAAGCAAGTTGTTGTTGGTTTTTGTTTTGCTTTTAGTTTTTTTGTTGTTGTTGCTGTTGTTGTTTTTGACTAGGTTAGGAAAAGAAACTCTGAAAAACATCTAACTAATAAAATAAAAATATGATGAAATAAAATAAAAAAACATGGTTGTTGAAAATAAAAAATAAAATAAAAATTTTATATATTTTAATTATATGTATTTCATAAGTATAGTTCAAATCTTGTAACATATTTCTGGAGAAAAAAAGTCTTGTTGAATTCCACAAATCCAAAAAAAATACATTGCAATTAACTGTGCTTGCATTTTAATGCCTTTTATTTTCATGGCTTGCATTGTTATGCGCTGCATTTTAATCAATATTCACCTTACAAAGTTCATTTTCAAAATATTCAGTTTGTTTAAAGTGCCCCTATTATGCCATTTTAAAGGTGGCTAATATTGTTTTATGAGTGTCTTAAAACAGGTTTATGTGTAT
>JAUCMT010000051.1:14996774-15009246 GCA_032357475.1 Enteromius thamalakanensis
GTCAAACTTCCGGGTTTGTGTACCCCTCAACAGCGTTCGAGTTTTCAAAATGGCCGCCAGGTGAATAAGGCGAATAGGGAGTTGGACTTTACTCTAAGAGTAAAATACTCAAGTTCTTTTAAAACAGGATACTTTAAGACTTTTACTCAAGTCTTATTGGAATTGGTGACTTGTAACTTGTAATGGAGTCATTTTTACAGTAAGTAATTTGTACTTTTACTCAAGTATGGTTTTCAGGTACTCTTTCCACCTCTGGATTGTGCTGATGAGAAATTACACCAAACTTGTTCCTAAATATTTGTTGATTTTTGTTAATATTTGGATGATTCTCTCGGACTGGGAAGAGATTTGTTAAACAAACACAGCGTCCCGGGGCTCGGTTCAGCTTTGGCTCTCTGCAGTAATGTGTGGACCAGTTTTTTGTACATCACTTTGGTACCCAGGAGTATAGCATGGCAAACATGCCAACTGCTGCCCGCTCTCTCTTGCTGGAGGACTTGAAGAGTCTTTGCATAAAGCAAGTGTATAATTAGCCCTCACTTTTTCCCACCTTTGCTCCAGTTTCCAAAAACAACCATTAAACGCAGCATCATTTTGATATGTTTTGTTATTATTATTATAACTCCTCAGGGTTCTCTGATATCTTGCAGTTGTGGTAAATGATACATCAAAAGTAATTAAGTTATGCAACAACTTAAGTAAAGCAATATTGTAATGCATTACTTTTATAAGAAACATTCCCCAAAATTGAATATATCATTGGTTTTCAGCTGACGGGTTACACACAAAAAACACATGTAATGAAATGCAACTAACCTTAAATGTTTTTTTAAAGAAATCTATTATGCTCACTATGGCCAACAATACAGTAAAACATTATACTGTAAAACATTTTTGCAATTCGATGTGACTGCCTTTTATGTTCGAATTATGTGATCTAAACTCACAGTTGTGAGATATAAAGTCAGAATTGAGATACAAACTCGCAATTGCGAGTTATAAAGTCCAATATTGAGCAGAAAAAAACACTGGTATGTCTTCAAAATCATGACTTTATACAGTTCTAATTTTATATTAGTTTATATTACACAGTTCAGACTTTTTTTCTTCCAAATGTGACTTTATAGCTTATAATTCTCAGAAAATTTCATAATTAGAAGATTTAAAAAAAAATTAAAATAACCTTTTTGTAAAAATGGGTTTCCAAAGTTTTCTATGTGAATATCTGTTAAAATGTAATTTATTGCCATGATCACATCTGAATTTTCAGCATCATTACTCCAGTCTTCAGTGTCCCATGATCCCTTAGACATAATTGTAATGATTTGCTGTTTAAGAAATATTTCTAATTAGAATCAATATTGAAAACAGTTTTTGCTGCTTTATATTTTTGTTGAGAATTTAATTTCCTAATACAAACTGTGGTCTCAGCATTGAAATGTGATGTTTATGGCAGAAGCTTGGATGGAATCCAGAGACGAATCTGTCCTGATCTGAACAGATGTGTAGGATTGCTGAGGTCTGTTTTCATCATCTGTCAAGGGATGGAAATGTCAAATATTTGAGAACCTCAAATTATTGGATGTGCAATAAACAAAAATTGCGGAGCATTTCACTGTGAGGATGAGGTCATGACAAACATTCAGCCTATGCTCTGAAGGCATCGTTGACCTAATGACTCTAGTTCAAATCAAATAAAACACCTAAAGTGGGCCACTTATAAAATCAAACAGTCTGTCAGCTGGGCCGAGAGACTTTCTCTGTGTCGACGACAGAGAACAGTTACCATCAGCGCCGGGCTCATTGATTGAATGTGCTCACTATTAAGGGCATAGAAGGGAGTCAATAGTGCTCTCTGGATATTGATCTGAGGGCAGTAAATATAAATCTGTGCTGCATCTTTTCCTTCCTCTGAATTTACGACACTGTATATAGTAAAAATCAAAGGAATGGAAATCGGTTACTTCTAATGCTGAGACTACAGCCCGCCTAAAAACACTTTAATGCCAGTTTTACTCTGAATTCAAGTCTCAAGCAATGCAATCTGAATGTCCAAGACATGCTGAGAATAAGTGATGAAGAAAATCGACATTGTATAATAGAAGTGTACTTTATAGTAGGGGAAAAAATACTATGGGAGTGTTTGGTGACCCAAAACAGCCTGGTTCCAAACTTTCTTTAAAATATCTTCCTTTGTGTTCAACAGAACAAAGACATGCATACGGGTCTGGAGCTACATGAGGGTGAGAAAATTATGACAGAATTTTCATCTTTGGGTCAAATTTTTTTTTTGCAAAAAATAATACTTTTTTTTGTTAAAAGGCTTCTGGCTTTTACCATTTTTATTTCTTAGTTAAAAAAAAATTATCTTACCGTTACTGTTTAATTTATTCATAACAATATTAATACAGTAATAAAAATAATACAATAACAATATTATTGTAACGACGAGTCAGAGTCGTACGGATCCAATCGCCAGGCTTTATTAAGGTTAGTCAACAGGCAGAGGTAATTACCAGTGAACAACAACAGCGTAGACAATCCAATAAACAGTTCAATACTCAGGCAGAGATTGCTAGGGCAGGCAGCAGGAATCAGCAACGAGAGAAACAGTCCAGGGTCATACACAGGGAATCCAGCACGAGAAAACGCTCAGAATTACGACCATTGGGTACGATAAGACTTAAGATAAGATCTAGCAAAAGTCCGCGACTTAAATAGGCAGAATAATGAGGGAATAATCGCAACAGCTGTAGCAGAACTAGCGGAGGTACATGGGGATAAAAGGTCCGGATAGGAACTAGAATTCGGGTGAAGTTTCCCTTATCTGTGACAGAGCCCCTCCCCTGCGAACGGCTGCCAACGTTTGCCACTCTTCGGCGTCGAGGTCTACTACGTGGGTGAGGAGCTAGTTTCTCTGGGTGTTCCCGATGGAACATGGCAGTGAGTTGGGGGTCAAGAATGTCCTTGGAGTTAATCCAGATCTGCTCCTCGGGACCGTATCCCTCCCAGTCCATGAGATACTGGAGAACTCCACCTCGACGCCGAGAATCTATATATGTCCTCTCCTTCAGGTACTAGGGGAGGGGTCTCTGCTGGAGCGGCCTCGTCCTGGTCCCCCTCTCCTCACGGATCTACAGCGGGCTTAAACAGAGAAACATGAAAGGTGGGTGAGATGCGGTAATGAGCAGGTAATTCTAGTCGAAAAGCAACAGCAAATTTTTTTTTTTATGATTTTAAATGGACACACGTACCTCGGGCTACATTTTCTGCAGGGAAGCCGAAGTCTCAGGTCCTTAGTAGAGAGCCAGACCCACTATCTAACTTGGTATTGGAGCCCTGCTCTTAGCAAACGATTGGCCTGACGAGTGATGCGCCGAACGGCTTGCAGAAGATTAGTATGAGTGACATCCCAGGTAGCCTCACTTCTGTGGAGCCATGGGTCCACTGCTGGGAGGTTGGTGGATTCTCCAGTCCATGGGAATAAAGGAGGTTGGAAGCCCAGCACACATTGGAATTGTGTGGTGGGTTGAGTTGAGTAGAGGGTTTCTTCACTGAGTTTTGGGCATTTTCTGCCCACAAGAGGTAGTCGCTCCAGTCATTTGAGGATACGTTGTTGTAGGATGGAGGTGCCCGTAGGTAAGTTCCGGAGGGCACTCAGGAGGGACCGGGTGCATGGGTTGAGCCTCGATGATCTCGGTCATAATGTCCCACTGCACAGGAAATACTATCAGGGAGGTGGGAATAATAGAGGATGGTGAGGTGTCTTCCTGCGTGTGATCGTGCTGACGAGAGAGAGCATCGGCCTTTCCATTCTTAGACCCGGGCCGGTAGGTGATCAAAAATTGGAAACATGAGAAGAATAGTGACCATCGGGCTTGGCAGGGATTAAGATGCTGATCTGTCCTTATGTATTCTAAGTTTTTGTGGTCGTTTAGAATGATAAATGGGATGGTGGCCCCCTCCAGCCAGTGCCTCCACTCCTCCAACGCTGCCTTCATGGCTAAGAGCTCTCTGTCTCCGACGTCATAGTTGCACCCTGCCGTGTTAAGTTTTCGTGAGAAGAATGCACATGTGAACTGCTGCTCTGGATTTGGATATCTCAGGATGGGGGCAGATGTAAAAAGGTCTTTAGATCTTGGAAAGCTCTCTCACAGGAGGAGGACCATGCCAATCGACTGGATCAGTTACGGGTAAGCGAAGTCAGAGGAGCTGCCACTTGACTGAAGCCTCGGATGAATCTCCGATAGAAGTTAGGGAAGCCCAGAAAGCGTTGTAAATCCTTGATGGTTTGAGGGCGAGGCCATTGAAGGACGGCGGAGACCTTGTTATCGTCCATGGTAACCCCTTCAGCTGAGATTATGTACCCCAAGAATGAGCTTGTGGTGAGGTGGAACTCACACTTGGAGAGTTTCGTGTAGAGTTGATGTTTAATTAGTCTCTAGAGTACGTGTTGGATGTGGTCCTGTAGGGTCTCAGAGTAGACCAAGAGGTCATCTATATAGACTATGAAGAATTTGTTGAGCATGTTCCGGAATATGTCGTTAATGAGTGATTGGAAAACAGAGGGGCTGTTGCACAGTCCAAAGGGCATCACCAGATACTCGTAGTGCCCAGAGGTCATGGAGAAGGCCGTCTTCCACTCATCGTCTTCCCGGATGCGGATGAGGTTGTAGGCAGATCTTAAATCCAGTTTGGAGAAAACTCGGGCTGAACGAAGTTGTTCCAGGGCAGGTACCAGTGCCAGGGGGTAGCGGTATTTAGTGGTTATCTCATTCAGGGCTCTGTAGTCTATGCAAGGTGTCAATGATCCGTCTTTCTTCTTAACAAAGAACAAGCCAGCCGAAGCCGGTGAGGAGGAGGGACGGATGAATCCCTTGGCCAGCTCCTCCTGGATATACTGCTGCATGCTCAGTGTCTCGGGTAGCGACAGAGGATTGACGTGACCTCTAGGGGCCGTGGAACCCGGTATTAGGTCTATGGCGCAGACGGTAGTTGAGTGGCTCTGAGCTTACTGAACACCAGGTGGAGGTCGTGGGATGTGAGATGTGGTCGGGAGAGAATGGCAGCCCCTGTGGGAGCGGAGGAGATGATTCATTTTAATTGCCGTATCCATGAATTCCTCTAATGTTTTGCTGTCATCTCGGCATGTAAGTTCAGCCTGTAAATCCATACGTAGGCCACGATGAAACATGGCCTTTAGAGGTTTCCCCTCCCAGCCTGCCTGTGCTGCCAGTGTGCTGAACATCAGAGAGTAATCTGCGGCCATAGACGACCCCTGGCGGAGATTCAGCAGTTCATCCTCGGCCTCGGCGATTTGCTGTCCCTCCCATAGTGCAGTGGCTCGGTTGAGGAGAGAGCAAACCAGAGAAACCCTGCTGTTATCCGTCACAAAGCTTGATGTCTGAGAATTAATATAAATGGCACACTGCATCAGGAAACCCTTACACTTGCCGGGGGAGCCATCATACTTCTCGGGAAGTGAATTAGTCGAAGTTGCTGGAACAGTCGTACCGATCCATTCGCCAGGCTTTATTAAGGTTAGTCAACAGGCAGAGGTAATTACAAGTGAACAACAACAGCGACAATCCAATAAAAAGTTCAATACTCAGGCAGAGATCGCAAGGGCAGGCAGCAGGAATCAGCAAAGAGAGAAACAGTATACACAGGGAATCCAACACAAGAGTAAACGCTCAGAATAACGACCATTGGGTACAATAAGACTTCGCGAAGATCTAGCAAAAGTCTGCACCTTAAATAGGTGAAATAATGAGGGAATAATCGGCAACAGCTGTAGCAGAACTAGCGGAGGTACGTGGGCATAAAAGGACCAGGTAGGAAATAGAATTCGGGTGAAGGTTCCCGCTGTGTACGTTCAGAGAGGGCTACAGAGGCGCTATCTGTGACAATTATTACAGTTTTCACTAATTTCTAATCACTAATAATTACAGTTTTCACTCATTTCTAATCACTAATTATTACAGTTTTCACTAAATTCTAAAAAAGTTTTTTAAAAGTAAATAATTAAATGTTTAGCATTTATATAAAATACATATATGAACTGGCCATGAGACTGTGTTCAGTTTTTATACAAATCCCAATAGATGTTGTTAATCAGGTCTGATGTTGGTAAAAAGATCTCATGAGAAATACTTTTTTTGTGTGAGTGTGTATTTGTGTGTTAACTTTTTTTGTCTATATGATCCATGCATTTCGAATGATAAGATCATCAATTTACAGGCAAGACTCTTTCTCACGTATCAAGTACAAATCATGATATAACATTTAAATTTCTAATATATTTTTATGGAATCATTTTGGCAACCACAGCAGTCATATTTTGTCATGATTTTGTTTTCCCAGCATGATCAAGATTATAAATAACATTTGTTATTTGTGCCACACATCTCTCTTTCTCTTTCGAAAGCCAAATGGGAAGGTGAGACATTAGTGCACATTATAAAAGCATCATAAGTATTTCAGCAGAAGAGGTCGTGTGTGAAATGTGGATTGCTTAAATGCCAGACTTCCAGGCAGAAATCAACTAGGGGATTTTAAACACTCTTTATAAAATATAAATAATTGTAAGACACCATTAAGGTCTCTATCTGATTTAGACAGATGGAGCTATTAAAGCTGAAACCTAATGAAGTGTCTTTTCTGTTCTTCCAAGGTTCAGCAATAAAGTTAAATGAGGAACAATTTCTTTCTGTCCATTACATTAAATTACTCACTCCATTCTCCTCTCTTCTGTCTCAGGGCTCAGTTAGCTGCTAAGGGACCAGCATTAGTGTTTTATAGCTTTTAAGGGAATGAGTTCGGCTTCAGACTGCAGGAGATCTACAGGATGTGGACATTATTTATTCATTGTTGTCTGAACCTTGTAAAGATTTCTTCCTCTTATTCCTCTTTTGTAACGGATTTCCAAAGGATCCAGCTTTAGAAACTGAAAATCTAAATGACTTTGGAACATAGACCTCTCCTGGTATCTCATTGGAATTGTGGGTAATAATATTGTAAAACACACACAGTTCCAATGAGAAACCGCAAGAGGGCTTTGGAAGAAATGGTGTGTCTCTTGGTTTCAAGCGATCAGTGATAATTGCTATGAATATTACATCAGAATGAGATCTGACTTTCACGTTCTGTTACAGATGGGAGTATTTCACAGGCTCATAAGCTCATTACTTTCAATTAGTTAAACAGATCAGTTCAAAGAAGCCAGCTGTCAAAATATCCTCTACTAAGGCTTCTCAGAGTAAAAAAAATGTTCCTCTAAATGAATATGATAATTATTAATAAGCAGAGAACCAGTCTCCTTTTGGCTTATATTGAAGTCATCCTACATTTTTCTTTACAAATCCTCGGTTTGTGCTTCCAGCTTGGTTAAGCTGGCCGTGTGCTTAAGGTTGCCAACTCCCTGAAAAATAAATAAGGGACACATTGCTGGCAGGGCCAGCCGACCCGATTGCCTTCAACCTTCCCGGCATGTTGAATTTTTTTTGCCCTTTTTGTGTGTGTGAAAGTTTTTTTTAACTATTTGAATTGAACCTGATTTAAGTAGATGCATATAGGGGTGTTCGATATCATATCACGATTTTTTCGGGGAAAATCGCGATTCATGATTTTAATCCTGATTCTTTTTCAAGACTATTTTGCAAATTACAGAGGTAGGGGTGGGCGATATGACAAAAATATCATATTATGATTTTATTTTCAAATATCGGGATTTTATCATGACTCTTTGTCATTGATTTTACTATTTTATTCAAGGCAACAAAGTATAAAATAAAGTAGGGCAGATATTTAGGCCAAAATGTGCAAATATAAGAATCGTAAAAATTTGAATTTGAAAAAAAAAATTTAATAGATACACATTACATATAAACATAATATGAATAAAACAAACAGGGGTTTTATTTTTCAGTAAGAGTAGGTGTATTCGGCATTATTGAAAGGTGAAACACTATACACTTCTACACTACATACATCATTTACTCCATCTCAGCTCTTTTTTATCTAAATATCTGAGTATATTCTTTCTGTTGCACATTGTATTAAATTCAATGAGGACCAGCTACAGCTTGGTTATTTTGTGTTTAGCACAAGAAAGAAATTAATACAGGTTTGGGACAACATGTAAGTGAGTAAATAATGACACAATCATAATTTTTCGAGTGAACTATCCCTTTAATGACAAGTGGCGGCATGTTTAGTTCTGTCCCTTTAAGAGCTGCACACGTCTAATATACTGGCACGTTTTTACTTTCTCTTTAGACACAAGCAACTGTGTTTAACGCTGTGTGTTTGTGACAGTATTACTACAATCACATGTGATAAATATCTTAGTTCAGTAATTAGGCGCTATTTGACAGGATTTTAGTGCGCACACGCTTCAGGTGTACGCGCTGGAAAGGCGCATCCCGCTCAATTTACAAAATGGCCACCAACTGCCTCTGAGGAAGTGATGTCATGACTTTTAAATCTCTGTAGACCAATCATGGCACTAATCAGCTTGCAGGATCCAGTCTGGTAGCTTTTTTGGGAAAGCAGAAACACAGACACACAACACAGCAGAATAACTACAGTTTTGCAACACAGTACACATATGAGATGTTTAATCAGCAAGACCTTAAAGCGAATAATGTACTTTTGTGATTGCGATTAAGTGCAGTGTCCGGTGAGTGTAATTCTACCACTGAGTTTTATCTTTATCTTTTATCATCCACCCCTAGATGCATATATATATACAGTATATATCGTCCAAGACCTGTAAAGCAGTGTGAGTAATAAGTTTACCTTATGTTTTCAAACAAAGCGTTAATTCCATTGACCTTTTACAGATTATTTTTGATTCTCATGGTAATATGGGACAAAGTGCGTCCCTTTTTTAGCTCAATACGGGACGCTTACTTTTGTTTCTAAATAAGGGCCGATTCCATTTTTTCAAGGAATGGTTGGCAACCCTACATGATCAGTTTAAACCAGCTAAACCAGCTGCCACACTTCAAAACATACCTAACCAGCCAATGCTGTTTTCTTTAAACGTACATGATGCCTGCCACAGACAAGAGAAGGTGAAGAAAAGCTGCTTTTTTGTATGATGTTGTCAGGGTTGGAGATGCTTTTTCTTCCACCCCAGTTCCAAAACACTTTTTATGTTTAAAAAGGTTCTGTACACATTCCCCAGGTCTCAGTCGGGCTCGACTGGAATGGCAAAACTGATGAATGAAAGAAGATTCATGCTTTGGGTTGAAATTAAATGATTTCTTCAGATAAATCTAAATTCTTAATTTCATCATTGATGACTTAACCCCACCTGAGTCATGCTCTTATCATTTAAAGGCTATACCTTAACTAACCCAACCAACTGCATGTCATAAAAGATGATCTTGCATGTTTTTGACCTGGTTAAAATAAGAACTCATATACTTTATTTTAATCCACCCGGATCCTCTTGGACGTGCATTGTAATATCCCTCTCTATTCAGCAGGGACTGGTTAGTCTGTAATGTCATGAGCATTAATTCTTGATAAAAGTCATATGTAGAACTATGCAAAATACATAAGTAGCTCAGCTTGAGTCTTTTGATACATTTGTATATCATATTACATTTGAAGGACCTTTTTATTGCAGCCTTTTTATTTATTCCTCTTCAGGAACTCGAGCCACGTCGACAGGATGCTATGTGGAACACCTCCAGTGTCACAAGCCGCACTTCCGTCGCTCTCTTCGGAACTTGGCAGCGGGAACCTTCGCCAGAGTTTGAGCGTTCCTACCCGGACTCATTTAACCCACGTACCTGGGACGATTTCCTCTCCAGGTGTTCGGCATTATCTAACTTATATAAACGGAGACTTGGTGTTAGTTTGGCACGTAGTGTTAATTGCCCTAGGTGTTACTTTTGAGTGTTTATACCTGTATGTTTCTCTGGTTTCTGTTGGACTGTATTTTGGACTATTGATTCTCGCTGCCTACCCTGACTGTCTCTGCCTGTTTTACGACCTCGATATCTGCCTGCCTCTGACAATCCTGTTAACCTATGTACCGACCTTTGCCTGTGTGACTACTCTCATTAAACGTTCGCAAATGGATCCAACTGTCTCGAATGATCCCTCACATCCAGCGTGACGTCTGTAAAATCAGCCAATGAATTGTTGGGACATCATAAGCGGGTGCACTGAGGTTGAGGCCACCAGTAGGCTCCTGGGTTCTGACCTGGAACCTGGCTGTTGTGTTAGATGCCCTATGTGGGCTGCCCTTTGAGCCCACTAAGGATATCTCTGATCGCCTGTGACTCACGTCTTATATGACGACAAATTGTGATCCCTACCAAAACGGCATGGACGCGGACCCTTCCAGTGTCCTGCAGGAGTCTCCCAAGCCCCCACTGTTTGGCTTTAGGCTAGGACTCTTACCACAAGATACCAGCTAATTTTTCAAAGCACTACCAATTCAGTATCTCTGAAGCACTGGGAACGTCCCCGTTCAATCTGAACAGAGACGTACAGAGGTCCAGCCTTCCTGTTGGAGGTCTCAGGATGAATACACATATGGACAATATTTCAGTGTATATGGAATATTGAAGGTGATCGAACCCTCATAGATGGAGTCTACTGAGGACCCCAGCCCTCTATTGGTTCTCAAGGATTCATTAACCCTCTGTAGTCTGAGGTGATTTTGGGGACGCTGAGATGTTTTGACATGCTCTGATATTTTTGGTCATTTCAGATACTTATAACATACTATTGACCAACATATAAATGTTTTTGTATACAGCGGAAACTGTGCTACAACAATATGTGGCCAAGATGGCCACATATTAGGAAAAAAATATTATGCGAGGTTAGTAAGTTTTGGAAAAATAAAACTAACTAAAATAAGGCCATACAATTCACACTGAATAGTCCTGAATAAGAATTTAGAGTAACCAGCCTATTAGGCAAGAATATTTACTTCAGAATGATGTGAAAATAATTTCAATTACTTATTCAGAGAAAACAATATAGTGTTTTAAATTTTAAAAGATTTTGAGTTTTGAAGTTTTGAGGCTGAAAGCTTGTATGCAAGGGCGTGACAATGGCCATTAATTTTCAGTGATTCTCATCTGAAGAGACAAAGACCCCTCCCATAATGGCCCATTAGCGACACTGACAGGTAAGGCAGGTAGAAAGAGGAGATTGTTTTTTTAAAATGATTAGTTTTTTTTATTTACAACACAGTATAATTAAAATATGCATAATGAAGGTCAAAGACACATTATTGAGCACACTGATCTAACTACAGAGATGTGAACAGACTTTGAGTCAATCCTGAAAACAAGTGAACAAGTGAACCCTTGTAAATACCTGATATTTGAGTGTTTGATGCTTCTTTCCATGAATTCAAGAAAACATAACCACCATAAGTATTTACAGATCTTGTTTTACCAGAGAATATCAGTGCAGTTGAAGATCTGATGTTGGTGCAGCACTCCTAGAGGTGATCAGCTTGAAGAGACTCGAGTATGTCATCCGGGTTTATCATGCAGCAGCAGGTTTCTAATCACTAAAAACAAAACAAACATACAAAAACATCTGTGAGCATGTTGATATCAGTATATGTACCATTTTGTTTTATATATTGTTTGATTACTGTATATCAAGCTTAGAAATAGCATCGCATTCAAAGAAATGTAGATGTCATATTTAAAACGTTTTACTCGATTTCAAAACATTTTAGTCAGGAATTACAGTTTAAGAAAACAAACAATAATAACGTCAAGCAGCATTCATCATGCACTTGTGATATTGTTTTTATATCGTATTATTTATGTTACATGGAACATAGTAACAGCATACAGCCTGTTATATTCAATATGCTTCACTTGCATTCAAACATTTTAGTTAGGTATTATAGTTTGTGGAAAAATCAAAAGCAGTAAATGTGTTCAAGTTTATGCCACAATACCACGCAAACTTATACAAAAACAAACAGTACTTACTGATGAGAGTGATCGCTCAGTGACTGGAACAGCTCACACTACGCATCTTGAGGTAAATCCATCTGTTATCTTCTTTGCTGAAGTCTCTTGTTTTCTCTGTTCTTCTGCGTTGAGTATGCAAGCTGTTGTGGGAGTGTACATGTTGCGCGTCTCACATGGAGATTGTAATGACAAAGTGAAAGTAGCTTGTGGGCGTGGTCACATTATAAAACAATTAGATCAGATTGAGAAACTCAGTATAGTGTTGGTTACTTACACATTACTTTAATTAAAGAATATTTGTTTTTAACATGACTTACTGCATTTAAAAGCAGACACTTCAAGCTTTCTATAGATATATTTCTCATGTCTGTGTGTCATGTCTTCGTGGAGATTCAGTTCAGTTTAGTGATGGCTTGGTAGGCCAGGGTGATTGCATCCACTATCCGAATGGGACCTGCTGTAGTGCTCTTAGCACCAGAGACAGGTCCCAAGAGGGTATTGTGGGA
>JAUCMT010000051.1:15050381-15068549 GCA_032357475.1 Enteromius thamalakanensis
ATATGTTATGTTTATATATTAAATATATTTAGATATAATATCAAATATAAGAAAATAAATATATAAATGCATTTACACATAAATCATTTCTAAATATATACTGTACGTGTGTGTTTTAATATAAACATAATAAATAAACACAGCATAACGGATGTGATTAATCATGATTAATCATTTGACAGCACTAATATACATACATATGTTTGTTTGTTTAGAGGTTGTTGTGAAAGGGATTAATATGGTCAATATCTTGACTTTGTTATCATATTTCAATCTGTATTGTCAGACAAATGACAAAAAAAAAAGTTTTGAAGTAAAAATACTTACTTAATGTTACCACATTACAACATTATTTCTTCCTTTCTTTTTTATTGTTCATAAATCCCAAATAAAAATAAACAAGTATGTCATCTGTACTACATTTTTTGTGAAATGAAAGAGAAAAGTACCACTTTTGACTTCCAGTTAATAATCATCAGATGGAGAAGGCATAATTAACATCAGTCGCGAACACACACACAGACATGTTCACACACGTGTTTTTCTGTCACGGAGGGGACTTTCCATTGACTATTTTTTTTCCTAAACCTGAGCTAATGTTATTTTCTATCTTGTAAGTCCACTAACAAACCTTTCTCAATCAAGGAGCACTTTAAGAAGCCCTGAATTGTGATTTCATCTCTTACTATCGCACGTCTGCTCTTCACAATGTAGACGAAATCTGAGCCACACACACACACACACACACACGGGGTGGTTTGTGTTCACTCAAAGACCTAAAGAGTTATCCATCATAAGAATCTACATCCTGTCCAATGCCACATCAGTGTCCCTGTGCTCTGGAAACACTGGCCCCGAAGCCGCCCTCTCACCACTACAAACACACCACACCAGCTCCACACGGGGAAGAAAACTAGCTAGCAATTAATGCAGTGAATCAAATCATATACGTGCCGCTCGCTCGCTCTACAGAATCCTGAGAATCCTGCACCATCATAATCTCAATTCTAAAATAAAACTAGAAAGCACAACAACAGTAATGTTTTATAATTACAGATTTAGATTTAGCAGCGAGGTTAGATTTGTCACAAAGACATACAATTACACAAGTGTTTGAATTGATTGTAGAAACGTAGGCATCACTGATTATGACCTTCAGTCAAACAGCTAGTTATAATGCTCAGCCGGTTTAATGTATGCAACTATTTCAAAACCAGACAGCAACAATGAATGCTGTGATATCAATCCGTCCAATTTATTAGAATAATGTAGAATATATATATTTCGATAGTCCACTTTAGTAAGTAACTACATGTCAACTAGCAGTCAATAGAGTATTAGTAGAGCCTGCTTAATATCTTCTAACTCTTTATTTTGATGGGTTCACAACACACTGACTAACAGAAACTTATTCTGCTAACCCTTAAACTACCCTTCTCTGAGAGTTATAGACATGTAGTTGTGAATTAGTTGACATGTAGTTACAGTTACTTATAGTTAGTAGAGTGTCTAAATTTAAAGAAAGGGTAACCAAAGAAAGTGTTTTATTCTGTAACAATACATTCAAATCTATTGATGTTATACAAGAATAATATGCATTAGCATTTGAGATAAGTGTCTGATGTTTGTGAAACAAAACAATTATACTACTAACCCTTAACCTACTCTAACAGTTTACTCAGAGCTGCTAGTTAAAGAGAATTAGTTAGTTGACATGTAGTTACAAAGCTACTTACAGTTAGTAAGTGGACTATGAAATTACAGAATAATCAAATGTAACCCAATATTATAATAAGTCAGAAACACATGCATGCCAGTCTTTTTATAATATCACTGAGATAATATTTTTTTATCCAATTTAAGTTTTTGTTCTAGTTTGTTTGAATTATTTTTGTCTACATGGTTTAATCATTTTTAGTTTAGTTTAGCAAGTTCAACTAAATCAAAGTGACAGAGGTTGCTTTAGAAAAATATTATTAACTATATTCAGTTTGATGTCAGTTGCTGATCGTTTTATTTCAAGTAATGAATATGTTTTTTTAGTGGTTTTAAATGTAGTTTCAGTTTTAGTTCACTATAAACGCATCCTTTCAAGCTGCTAACAAACTCATCCTATGATCATACTCTCTGCTGACGTCTGAATGCTTTCAGTGCACGAGGACGTGTGTAGAACTGATAAGAATCCAGTCAGATTCAGAAGAACCGATGCGCTCTTAGATATGATCAGAAGCAGGAGTTTGTTATCTTTATGGTGAAACAGTAGAAGTGTTGACAGAAGATGACTGGATAAATAACACACGTGTGAAGTTTCACAGATGTGCTGATATAAATGCAACCTCAAGTGATTTTTCATTGTCATGGTAAAAAATATATATATATGTATATATGTTGACCAAGCATTATATCATGCTTCAGTGAACCCTTAAAAGAAAATGCATAGTTTAAAATTCATTCATGTTATTAAAGATTTCATAGAGCATCTCCCTTTTTCTGATGAACCTCACTACAGTAAAGAAGCTCATCTGAAGGTCCTGTATAATAAAACTATTGATCCCCACATGAAGCAGCTTCTCGATCAGAAGAGGGATTTAGTGTAGAAGTGATGGAAGTCTCAAATCTCATTTCTGCTGTCAGATTGGTGCTGACATTAATAGTTCATGCAGCCAGTATTTACAGAGCCCTTTAATAATTTCTGCTTTTCTGTTTGACTTTAAAAAGCAAGGCATTGAGAAACCAACAGGAGACTTTACCGCCAGATGAACCTCTTTTATTCTTCTGTAAGAACATAATCAGAAAAGACATGTTTGCTTCATCCAGAAAATTTGGAAACACCTGTGAAAAGTCAGTAGGTTGCGCCATTAACACAGAATATTGTGGTTTATATTTTTGCAGACTTGTCTTTTCTTGCAGGACTGCAGTGGGACGAAATGAATGTGTTTTCCTGTGACTGCCGCATTACTTCACCATCAAGCATGTTACATGGCAATAAGTTTTCCCTTCAAATGTACGTTTGCATAAAATGTGTGCATTGTTGCTTTTTATTTCAAGACCTCAGGCTTGAAGATCATGTGAAATGTACTTGCTGTCAAAAACAGGTCTCAAGTCTGTTCTGATCTGTTCATGGACATCAGGGGAAAATAATAAACCCAACTAACCCTATAATTATGCATGAAATAAAATACAATTTAAAAGGAGGAGAAAACTTCCCATGGCTTTTATTCTTTTGCTTCATCACTTACACATATAACAATCTCAAATGCTAATGCATATCATTGTTATATAACATCAATACATTTTGATGCATTTTTTGTCTTTTCATACTGTTAAATGTTTAAAGTAACACTTTTATTTTAGATTTAACTCTGTAGCTATATGTTAACTAATTCTCTTTAATTAACAACTACATGTCTACTAGACTGTTAGAGTAGGTTTAGGGTTAGTAGAGTAAGTTTCTGATAGACACCATCAAAATAAAAAGTTAGAAGATATTAATCAGACAGTCTACTAATACTCTAATGACTGCTAGTTGACATATGGTTACTTTAAGTTAGTAGTATAGAATGCCTGAAGTGGACTATCGAAATAAAGCATTTCCATTTACTAGTTGCTTATTAGCATGCATATTATTAGCCATTTATTAGCAGTAATTAAGCACATATCAGTGCTTTCATGACCTTATTCTTTATCGTGACTTACTAACTAACTTAAGCTACAAATGAAGAATTTGTTGAGTGAAAAGTAGTAGCTAATAGTGAAGATTTTCTCCTTATTCTAAAGTTTTTTGCCTTGATTCTGAGGAGCAAATTTAATAAATGCATTTTTTTTGTTATTGCTGTTAAATTAAGCAGATGCACCTGATTTAGTAATTTAATTTAAACAGAACAGTCAATTAACTCCTTTTTCCATTTTGGAGATCTCCTCATGAAGTTGGTGGAAACAAAAAAGTTAAGATTGCATGTAAATAATGTTTCTGTGAAAACAACCGAACGGAGCTGTATAATGCTCGCGAAGTAACAATTATAAACTGAACTTTCCACTGAGGTAAACTGCAGCAGTGCAGCACGTTTTTGCACGATCAAATCTCGCGCATCTTAAAATAGAAGCCCCGAGTCGGTTTACAGGCAGAAGGCGGAGAGATTATGCGTTTCCATTAATGTGTTATGCACGCGTGTGCAGATGAGCGCGAGCTGTGTGTCGTATGTCGGTTTGTGTGTCAGTGCAGGTCTTTGTGTGTGTGTGTTACGAGTGTGAAGCGTAGAGGCTTGAATGGTTGTGCTTCACATCAAAGGCTCAGGCAAGTCTCTGCATTAACAAGCCCCTTTGTTTCCTGCCAGAGACAGAGAGAGAGAAAGAGAGAGAGAGAGATTACAACAACAGGTCTCTGAGCTGAGCCGAGCACCCTGATGGAGATGCCCAGCCTCGTGTGCTGAAATGTCCAAACTTCAATGCGATCATCACGTTTCTCGATGGCAGGAAAGCACTGACCGTTGTGCGCCTGACAGCAGCGCGCGCCGTCGCTCGAAGGGTGCGGCCAATAAAACACACACAAGTGGCTCGAGTTAAACTGTGTTGCTTTGGATGTGGCTCGACCTCAGTTATAGGATGTGATTTAATTAGTTTGCTACTTAAATGTGCCTGGAGATTATTTAGGAAGCGCAGTATGTAATTTTTAGGAGCTGCATTTATCCTCGAAACCATCAAAGCTGGCAGCGCCATTGAAACGAGGAACACAGTTTTTTTCCCAAACAGCACTTCACTCTTCCTCTCTTGTTTCAATTCTAGGCTTTGCCAAATGTGTCACCCATACCAAAATCGTGCATAGTGATGAATATTTTGGTATCCTGTATCCACAATGATTTGAGAATGCATTAATTTCTCACTGTCCCATCACAAATATAATAATTCATCCACTGACAAGTAGGCTTTATGCTGTCCTGATGAAAAATTTGTTAATCTTGCAATATTATTACCAAATATTGGATTTGGCCTTTCTATCAGCTTGCATTTAACTGATTAGTCGTGATTAATCACATCCAAGATAAAAAAGCTTTCATTTATATGTCCCCTGTGCATATTTCTTATGTATATATAAATACACAAATAAACATGCATGTATATAGTTTGAAAATATTTACATGCATATTTTTATATTCATATAATTTGTATTGTATTACAAACCTATTTTTGGTAACACGTTAGAGTAGGTAACACCTGGTAACTATTAACTACCAGTTTTCCCTCAATAAATTCTTAATTTGCGGTTAAGTAATAGTTAGTGCAGTAATTATTCAGTTTAGATATCGGGTTGGATTAGGGAGGTAGAATCAGGCATTAATATGTGCTTAATTAACATTAATAAATGGCTAATATACTAGTAATATGCATGCTAATAAGCAACTAATAGGTGTAACTAACAAATATTTTTCTTAAATATGTATGCATGTGTTTATATATGTATATATATATATATATATATACACAGTATACACACACATATATTATGTAAACAAAAACTGGATGTAATTAATCATGATTAATCATTTAAAAACACTACTTTTTTTAGCTAGCACACATTTAGTATTTTTTTGACCTCATTTGGTTTTTGAGTGAAAAAGCATTATTTAACTTTAAAAAGGTGAACAATAAGCTCAGATCAATGGGGCCTATGACCAATCAGCTCCAAATGAATAAATAAATAAAACAACAGATTAATGCTATTTATATGTGTGTGTCACTTATGTTTTTAACAGGGATTTGTTATGTCCTCTGTGACCAAAGTCAGTTGATTCAAGTCAAATGCAGGAACATTAACTCATATTTTCAGCAAACATTAGGGTTATTTCAGGTAACTTCTAACTCTAACAAAATCTTTTGCTCTCGAAGAGCTCAGTCAACGTGTTACCTTTGCGTTTCCTGCCCCTGTGGCTTAGAAAATGGTAAAATACACCCTGACATTTGAAGTCACACAACAGACAAATGCTATAGAGAAAGAAATGGTCTAGGCCAGCTGTGGATCAGCCCGCACTGACACAACACAACCCGACTTAGTCTGAAACAAAGAAGAAAAACCAGAGCGTTATCTGTCTGACAGCATGCAAATATGAGCTCAGGATGGGAAAATGTAGGAAAACATTGAGAAATCATTAGGAAAATGATGTAGAAAAACTGCTTCCATGATAAGCAGCTGTCTATATTTAATCAAGGCAAATAAACAAGGTCTCATTTATAATTTAGATTTGCATGCATTAAACAGGCCATTTTTAATCCATTTATTAATATGCATGGAAGATATTGTATAAATATGCAGCCTTATGCAAATACTAGACACATTTTTGTTTGTATTTAATTCTTATTCCCAGCTGTAGTTCATGACAGAAAACGCACTCAAATATTTTTGCACGGCATCATTTTTTTCAATTAAAACACTAAAAAAAGAAGCCATGCACAAGAAGGCGATTGCTCAGTTATTTGTGCAAAAACATAAGAAAGTTATGTCACACTTTACATTGCAGTCTTTGTTTTACTGAGTACATGGATTTAGTGTGCCGTTATTTTGTGTAGTCACCTGGTATTCTAGTAACACGTAACGGCTTTATAGCTTTTTTTGGATTGAATGATTTAATTAATTATTAGCTTTTGATTATATCCATGTACCTGTTTCAGTTTAAAAACTCTAAAGACTACACTCTCAGAAATAAAGGTAAAGCTGTCACTGAGGCAGTACCTTTACAAAAGGGACATGTTTGTATCGAAAGGGTCTATTTTGCTACCTTAAAGGTACATATTAGTACTTAATATTTGAACCTAATTGGTACAAAAGTGTACCTTTTGAAAATGCACTGCCCCAGTGACAGCTTTTGTACCTTTATTTCTGGGAGTGTCTTATATAGATGTTTAGTTGTTGTTTTACAAGTATGTTGACTACACACTTGGGACAAATACTTTTCCAGTGCATGCAAAACCTGTTTTCTGAAACTTCAGCAATGGTTTATTGTTCGCAGTGTTGGGAAGGTTACAGATTACAGGTTAGGTTACCTAATCCAAAAAAAAGTAGTGTAACTATTTCAATTATTGTATTACAGTACAGATTGCTTTTGTTATTTTCCTAAATTTCTAATGAATGCTTTCTCAACTGTTAACCATTTTGAATCATTTAAAGTTATTTAATTTCAAAGCACATCTACCACAAAATCAGACTTTTAGCACCCCCTTTTAATTTAAGATCATTCTGAGGTTGAACAAAGAGTTAAAATCATAACAATAAATATGTAACTGTTTGGAAATAAACTCTTTGTATAGCTAAGACAGAACAAACTGGCATCTTGGAAAAAACTGTTAATCTTAAAATATAAAGCATATACATGAATCACAATAGGAAATAGAACAGTTATTGAATAAGCGTTTGTTCTGATCTATCTCGTATTTTAGAGCAGTTAATGTAATTAATGAAAGAAATCAATGAAATCTGTATGTGGATGTGTGTGGAATAATTCAGATGTAAGTCCCCTAGTAATCATTAACTTTTTCATAGGTTACACATATTTTATTAGTAACTGTAACTGATTACAGTTACATTTATTTTGTAACAATTGTGATTGTTTGTTTACTACAACATAATAAACTTCTTGATGATGGGTTCCCTCTTGTTATATTGTTTCCCAGAATAATTTACATACAAAGCTCTCCACTTTATATTTTAGTGCAAGTTTCCAAATTTAAATAAGACTGGCCTAAAGAATTCTTCAGTTCCCTATATTGTTTAAACATTTCCAATTAGTCAGCATAGCGGTCTTTGATATGTGCACCTGGAGCACAAAAGCAGTCTTCAGCAGCACAGGTATATTTGTAGCAATAGCCAATAATACACTGTATGGGTTAAAATGATTGATTTTTCTTTTATACCAAAGATAATTAGGAAGTAAAAGTCAAATGTTAAATGAAGATATTTAGTAAATTTTTGTAAAAAAAACAAAAACTTTTTTATTAGTAAAATGCATTGCTAAGAACTTCATTTGGGCAACTTTAAAGGTGATTTTCTCAATATTTCGATTTTTTTTTTTACATTTTTAAAAAGTTGTCAAATATGTTCTTATCCTATCAAACCATACATCAATCACCGCTATTTATTCAGCTTTTAAATTATTTATAAATCTCATTTTCCAAAAGAATGACCCTCATGACTGGTTTTGTAATCCAGGGTCACAGATTTTATTTGAAAGTATTCTTTCTTTACTGTTTTGGTGCGAATACAATAGTTTGTAACGCTGTGCGTCCTGCATCAAAAAACCCCGACACGAAAGGGTGTCGTATTCCTTTAAGAGCCGACCCCCCCTCGGCTCATCTCAGCTGTCAATCATCGTCGGTCTCTTTGATCTTCACTGTTCTAAAGCTCGACTGTTTGTTACTTTCAAGTCGCGCCGATAGCCACAGCATAAAGAACTTTTCCTCTCTCCCGCGAGTCTCAAACGCTCTTCTGAGCGCGGAAAACAGCGACGACAACAATCAAAAGTACATTAATAAAGTTCGCTCGAATATGCCGCAGCTGAACGGTGGCGGGGGAGATGATCTCGGGGCGAATGATGAGATGATCGCGTTTAAAGATGAAGAGGATCACGAGGAGAAGATCCGCGAGAGCGCGTTCACGGAGAGCGACTTGGCTGATCTCAAATCATCTCTGGTCAATGAATCCGAGATCAGCCAGAATTCAAACTCAGCCGTAAGACCCAGTCAGCGCATTCATGTGTGTGCGTGTGTGTGCAGATGCTGTGAATGTGTGGTCGTGTGTGTGAAATAAAGTATGTTTGTGATGAACAGGTGATCAGAAGAGGACAGCAGGAAGATCCGAGAATCTACGCCGATAAACGAGAACATCTGGACGACGGTGAGACTACACACACACACTTACACACAATCCCCAGAAGTGCTCAAAATGTTGTAAAGTCTCCCCCCAGACCGTGCGCGTTGTTTGGGGATAGTTTTTATTCCGCTTTATTCTTCTACCTTTATCCGCGAGCAAGCGCTTGTTTGTGTCTGTATTGGTAAAAATCTGTGCGCGTGGCTCTGGAGACAAAACTGTCCCCGGACGTTTGCTAAACCGGACAATATAAACAATAATAAAAAATGAGTCCTTATTTTAGCTTTCCGTGTCTGTGGCGGCCTGAGAAAAGTTGAATTGGGGGAAACTGCAAACTTTCATCCGGGTCTGATATGTAACTGATGGACTTTTCTTGGGGAAAACCTGAAATCTGCATCATTAAATAAGCTGTTTTTTATCTGAAGCCCTTTTGATCTGTTTCCGTCATTTGTGCTCCAGAACTGAAACTGCTTTGATGGGGATCTGTGATTGATCATCATTATATATTTACAAGGGAGTCTATAAATACAACAAACTTAAACAGTATGAGGACTTTACTATAGCGGAAGTTTTTGTTTTTTTTGGTCATTGCGCATTGCTAACTTTTCTTGTTCTGTCTCTTTTTATCACTTCAAGTGCCCAAGCATCAAGATGGTGGAATGTACAAAACGCCGTATTCTGGATACCCGTTCCTGATGCTGCCCGAGTCGTATCTACCGAACGGACCCGTCTCTCCATCTGTAAGTTCATGACAGCGCCGCTGTGCTTCCACTAGCATTTGATCACTAGAGTCCAGGTGTGTGGGAACCGCGCTTGAAGGTCTGGTTAGATTGAGACAGGCCTGTAATTACACTACAGCCTGGGAGGACTTGAGAAAAGGGCCCTGGAGAGTCCCGCTCGATGCAGTTTGAATCTCAGTAGACTTTTAGATCTGTGAAGCGATGCGTGTGCTTTTCAGAAAAGCAGCTGTAAAATATTTAGCTGTTCAGACATGTTCGTTTAAGTCATATGAGACCTTAAAGGCATTGTTTACATGTCACAATTGAGAAATATCTTATTGTGTGCAAACTGATACTAATGTAAAACCTTTTGATGATGTTGAAGGTGTAATTGTTATATATCTGCTGTGTTTCGGCCGTGGCGTTGTGACTGCGTGGACATTATGAATCTGAGTGTATTTATAAAGAAACATGTGCGTACAGTAACTAAATCCAGGTTTTAGCTCGTACCGTGGTTAAATTCCTTCTTGAAAGGTTTTCTTATAAAGCTGTAATTGCACAGCTGTAGCAGCGGCTCTTGGTCATATTTCGAGATGTTTTTTGCACGTGTAGCGCTTGTTTTATTAAAACTGTGAGATGAAGGTAACACTTTATTTTAGTGTGTCTTAACTTGTTGCTTTTTAGCATGCATGGTACTAGATTATTAGCCATTTATCAGTAGTAATTAATGCCTTATTCAACATCCCTAATCCTTCCCAGCTACCACCGCACTAACTATTAATAAGCAGCTAATTAAGAGGGAAAAGTGTTACCGAGATCAAGCTGTAGATAAAGTTTTTTTGGACAGCAACACTGTCGACTGTAAAGTGCACAGATATACAGTCTTTATGAAATCATCAGTGATGATGGCTCTGTGGAATGAAAGCATGTCTCGCTCTTTGAAGTATCTTCCAGGTCTTTCTTAAAGGCCAAAAATCAACATTGTGTCACGGTTTACTCTCCCTCAAGTTGTATAAAACCTGTATGAGTCGCTTTCTTGTGATAAACACCAAAGAAGATACTTTGAAGAATGTTGGTAACGCAGCAGTTGGCGGTAGCCATTGACTTCCATATTGTTTTTCAGTACTAACACAATGGCTACCGTCAACGGGTTGGTTCCCAGCTATCTTCACAGTATCTTCATTTTAACTCACAAAAGTTAGATTTTTGGGTGAACTATGCTTTAACGTCCATGCTGCTCCTTGAGGGTCCAGTCAAAGTTTCTTTTTTAGCACTTTTATAATCATTTAATGCTATTTCAGACATAAAATCTTTCAAATTCAAGAACTCCCTAAAACGCGACGATTATAGCTTATAGTGTTGTACTGCATTCAGACTCAGAGGCGTGTAAAGGACATCTCTTTACCCACAATGCACCGCTAAGCCTTTGATTTTACACAGTAATCGGGAATCCTTTATATGTGCATCGTTCAAACTCAAAAGTTAAAGTGCGTTCTCCAACAAGCCCCGATCGACATGAGCTCATGGTTCAAGCCGCCTTTAGTCTTGGAGGAAACAATAGAGGAACATGGGCTTTGTGTCATAATCCATCCAGAGCAGCTCTCTGACTGACAGCGATAAGTAACAGACTCTGGATTACACCCTCTTTAAGGAAAAAGCTCTTTAACCCATTCTGCCTCTTCAATTGGGACACAATGGGCTTCTCTCCTTGGAAAACTAAAGGCGTAGTCAACACACGGCTGTGATCGTCGCCATCTAATTCAGTCGTGTTTAAGAAAATCAAATACACAGGTTGATAAGAGGACCTATTTGAGCGGTCTTTGAAGTGAGCGCCCGCGGACGAATCTGCACAGCTATTTATGGAGCCGGAAATATTTGGGAAATTATCAAAACCCGTCGGATCCCCTCAGGTGTTTATAGCTGTAATTATTGGTGCGGTGGTGTCTGTTCCGCTGCGAGAGAAGGACAGGTGTTTAAATCTGTCTCATCGCCCTGCTCCGACATGTCCACGCAAGATCAAAACCCAAGACAGAGCTGTCGAGCAAATTCTTGTCGGGTAGAAAAGACTTTTATCGAGGTGTGCGGCAGACGTTGCACTGTCTGGACACTTAAAGGTTAAAGTCATTTGTTGATCAGTTTTCCTGTACCAGAACTAATTTAGTGATTGCATTGGGTGAAGAAATGAGACACTTCACCTTTTAAGGGATCTCTCACACAAAAGAAGATATTTTGAAGAATGCTGGTACCCAAAGAGCTGACTGTGTTTGTCTGTGTTAAGGGAATAAATCACTGTGGAAGTTCAGCAGCTGTTTGCTTCTCCGTATTCTCCAAAAATCTGCTTAAATAATACATCCACATTCTTCTAAAAAATATCCTTGCCACTAGCCATTGACTTCTTTATTAAGGGAGTAGAATACTGTGGAAGTTCAGAAACTGTTTGCGCAGCCACGTTCTTCAATGAAGTAGTATGGGAAACAAATACAATGTAAGTGAATGGCTACCGGCAACTTTGTTTCCCAACGTTCCTTAAAATATCTTGAACAGAAAAAAGAAACTCCTACATCTCGAGTAAATGATGACAGAGTGTTCAGTGTTGGCTGAGCTTCGCCTTTAATAAGGTGTAGGATAATGAGCTTTGATGTAGATACACAGATGAATCAAAAGCACACAAGGATTTATTTGAAACTCCTACTACTTTAAATAAACCTTCTGAATTTTCATTAGATTGTTGCCCGCCATGTATTTCATATCGGTGTTTATGCTACTGTACGTTGTGTCGTCAAGGCTTTCTCTTTATGAATCACCCGACACTTGTCTCGACTAAAGCAGTAAAAGTGAAAGAAAATCCCCCACCTCAAGGCAACCATAGTCTTCTGACAGTCGTCGAAGTCAGACTCTGTGACGCATATGTGATGTGAGCAGGTGTTTTGTCTGATGGACCCTGGCAGGAGTGTGTCAGCTCGTTCTCACCCAGGTGTGTGACCTGGAAAAGCCTGGAGTGACCCAGAGTGTGACCACTGAAAGAGCTGATAGACCAGGACGCTCGCATTGTATTCTGATCAAATCATGGCGCTGATGCTCACTATAGGGCTGGGCATGGATACTGATTTTGTATATCTCTATATAAAGAAATATATATATATATATATATATATATGAATTATTAATTAGTTTATGTACACTAGCATAAAACCAAAATGTGCTCTTGTCTTAGAGATACACATTTTGTATCCACTTCAGTCACAATTTCTGAACTTAAGTTATCTATACAGTTAATACATCGACATTAAAGGTTACATAGGTTTTATAAAAAATATTTTAATTAAGTTTTGATATTTGTATATTTTATATTGTTTTTTATATTTAATGATATAACTATATTTCTAATCCAGTTTGGTGTTCAAATATAATTTTTTTTTTTATTTAAAATTTTAGATTTTATTTAAAATTTAAATTTTTTTTATTTTAATTTATTTTTAATTTAAATAAAATTTAAATAATTAGCTGTCATTTAAATTTTAGCTGTCAAAAAATTTATTATTAACAATCAGAATTATATATATATATTTAATATAATATGATTTAAATAAAATAAAAATACCATAATTTGGATAATAAAAACAGTAATGCAGCATTAACCATTAACCCACCACAAATATATGATGAATATGTAATATATTGCATGTATTTAACATGTTCTTCTCTATAAGTATTTATGGACACTGAATGGCTTTCATTGTGATGTTACCTGACATTGACTGCTAACTGTTTTATTGACGCAGTTTTTCTTTGAATTTGAAAGCTGAGGCTTTGTTTCGTATCAAACTTCGCACAAAGCTTGAGTTTATTGTGTAGCAGGTGAGCTGCAAAACTAATGTTAGTGAACCTTTTCTCACGGACCTGTTGAGAACAGACCAAAAGCCTGATCCTGGAATTTCAGAAAGTCTATCAAAATGAAGATTGCTTCAAATGGAGAAATCATATTTCCAGCCATCCCCTTCAAACAGACCCAAAACCCGGTTTAATAGTAGGCTTGTGTATGTGGAGTACTGTTATGTTGTAAAGTTCATCCCGTTTATCTTCGTCTAATTAGGACGGCGTTTGATTCCAGCGTGATTTTGACTCAGTGGTTGTGTCCTAGATGAGTTCAGAGCAGTCTTTTGTGAATTGCCCCGTTTTCCGTCACGCTGCCGTTCTGTTCAATCCTTTCACTGTAGATTCTCCACTGATTCGTGACGTCTCGCACTTGTTTAGAGCAAGGTTTCAGTGGAAACGGAGAGTCTTCAACCTCCTGTGATAACATGTGTGTGTGTGTGTTGGGTCGTACCCAGCTGTGGCAGTCGTGCTGCTGGTAGATGGGTATCAGATGGGAGCGGGATTAGGCCGTGTGATCACACCCATGTGTGCCGCCCCATGTGGCTGCTGAGGCTCCAGTAGGTCTGGCCCGGCACTAATTTGGGGTGCTGGGGGCGTTGGCTGACCCCAGCAGTGGGAAGTGCAGTGCAGGCTCTTGTGGGACAAACTCAGCATGCGTCCCAGAATTCATAGTTCCTGTTCTTTTGCTCTGGTTGTGTGTTTATGAGGGGCAAAGACCATAAAGGTGACCAGACATCATGCTTTTTCCCCGGGACTGTCCTGTATTTCGCTTTATTAGGGTTGGGAATCGAAAGTCAATTCCAGAATCGGATACTTGTTGTAGAATTCTAATTTTAATTCCAGTCTGCGCATCTTTTTTTGGTGAAAATGCGCTGTTAAAATGTATCTGTCTTTGAATCATTCATTCAAGAGATTCGTTCAAAAACACTGATTCATCCAGTAATAAATCTTAAGTGAGTCGTTGAATCATTTCATTCAATAATCCGATTTTGTTTAGTTGTCTAATTTTTTTTTTTTCTCAGAATTATGAGAACTACAAGCTCCTTTTAAAAACAGTCCAGAATCGTGCAGCACTATATAACAGCTCTAGAATAGATAACACTTGTTAACTATTAACTTTTCCCTCAATAATTTCTTAATTCGCTGGTTATTAATAGTTAGTGCAGAAGTTGTTAAGTTTAGGATTAGGGGTGTAGAATAAGACATTAATATGTGCTTAATTAGCACTAATAAATGACTAATAGTCTAGTAATATGCATGCTAATAAGCAAATAATCACAGCAAGTCTTCTGTTAAGCCAAAACAGACTATAGTTAGAGATAACCAAGCTTGTCGTGGAACAAAATTACTATCCAATCACAACTCCTTAACGATTCACTTGCACGATCAGTTCACCAAATTGAATCGTCCATTGTGTGCATTCGTTTTTAAAGGGACAGCAGCCTAATTATATACAAGTCTGTTATTATTGTTAATTAAACAACAAAATATGACATCATTAAGCAATTGTATTTGAAAAACAAGCTTATTTAATCTGTATCTCTATCGTATTTATCTTAGGGTTTGTAATTTGCTTCTTTGTTATTTTTTTATTTATAACTAGCCCTATATAGAATATCAATATAGAATATCAATATCAAATTTCTCATATCGTGGTCATTTTGCCCACCTGTCCCATATTCCACCATGTGAATTCAGGTCACCCTAACATGATGTAATGATACGACAGATGTTATATCACAGATGTGAAACACCATGTCCGGAACAGGATGTTAGTTTCTGGGTGAACTGTCCCTTTAAGATAATCGATCGCATAATCTAGCCTATTTGTAAAGCTGAAGGATCTGCAGCACTGATCATTTGGATTGAAATGTTTTTGTCAAAACTCTTTCACCTGCGTTTGAATTTCAAAGCCCATCACATGATAAGAGCAGAATTAGACTCTTAAAGCTACAGACACACATACAGTATTACCCGGTCAGCGAATATAACAGGTCCATATGTTCATCACTGATAAACAAACGTTTGTTCAGGAAAAATATTAACTAATACCGACAACAGCAGCATGAATGAATAAACCAGAAATATGATCCAATGTGCAGTAGATATGTGCTAATATATAGCCAAAGTGTTAGAAATATGCAGTTAATTAAAAAAAAAAAACATTACCAGTATTGTTAAGTAACAGATACCAGATATTTTTTTTCCAAGCAGCAATGCATGCTGGGAACTTGCACTACATTACATAAAACGATTTGTCCAGATGATTCAGCTCAGAGAGTTTTCTTGTTAAGCTCACACAAAACAGCTCTACTAAATAACAGTTCTTTTTACTACTTCACTACTCAGAAGTGCATAAGTTTTCTATATCAGCAGTTTCCTGCACATCTCTCTCTTTGTTGTCAGGTTGCTCTGAATGAATGCTGGGGTCATGTATAAAGCCATTAAACTGATCACTAACAGACGCGGAAGGGTTTCAGAAGTACTTGCTGTTGTCACCTGTGTATTATTGTGTGTTTGTTTTTCATCTCTTATGGGACAGAGGTTAACAGGATGGGTGACTAACCTACATAGGCACCGCATCATCACTCTGTAGTGTATCCTGATCTGTGAATTAATGAGAAACATGTGGCGTTGAAACCGTCGTCACTCGTCGACCACATCACTGGGCTGCTCCTGTGATCTTAGTGTTATGATGTTTAAATCAATGTTCAGTCAGATCTACACCAGTGTTGGGCGGTAGCTACTTACTTACTAGTAAAGATAGTATTTTGTTCTGTAACTAGTAGTATAACCTATTACTAATACGATTTTTACACAGTTACCATTCATAAACTAGTTTGTTACTTGTTACTAAAGTCCTAAATTTTATTTAGTAGTCACTAAGTAAAGTTTTAATATTACTTTTGAAAGGAGTAGCGGTATCACTTTATGTTAAGGTGTCCTTGTTGTGCCTATTACATGTACATGTACAAGTAACCCTAATCCTAACATGTAGTTAAATAATATTGCTATTGCATAAATACTATGTTTTTTAACCATACTATAGTAAAGTGTATATATTATAGTATTGAACGCTTCAGCATGTAATATATATACTTTAGTTTTTACTGCATTAAACTGTAGTGTGTTGTAGCCTAATATACCCTATAGCTGTAGAAAACAGTACAGTATTGGGTAAAGTCATTTGTTTGTATTACTGTAGATTTAACACAACAAAGTACTTTCAAAAGCACTATAGTATCTTAAAATAAAGTGTAATCGGAGTAAAGTAGTGAGTAATATATCACATTTTTAAGGAACAACCCCCAATACTGCTAAGAAATTATTCCAAATCTAGTTTCTGGTTGTGTTCCCAGAATTGTGGATCATTACCCACTATAAAAAAAATACTATAGTATTTTGGAATTAACACTAAATACTATACTATTGCAGTTTATCAGTTCACTATAGTTAATACCAGAGTATGCTGTAGCAATCATTAACAAAATGTTGTAAATACTATAATATATACAGTACTATAATGCACTTTACTAAAGCATAGTATTTACTATAAAGTACTACTGTATTCTCCATGTCATGTCATTTATTACATCGCTAACTGGAGTATAGTAACGAGTAATAAATTTAGGGATCATTACTCACATAAAAATACTATAGTAACTTATAGTAAAGTACTTGAATTATGTTGTTGTGATAGTTCTGTAATTGCTGTGGTAACATAATAAATATATTATATAAACAAATGACTTTCTTCAACTATAGGGTATATTACAGTACACTAGTGCACTACAGTATTTATTACAGTTTATAGTTAATGCTATAGTATACATTAACAAAGTGTTGTAAATACTATATTACTAAATCACTATAGTATTAACTGTAAATTACTATAGTATTTTCTCATGTGACATTAAAATAAACATTCACTGGTAACAAGTAATAAGACATTTTTTTAAGTAACGAGCCCAACTCTGCTCAGAAGTTCAAATTTCTGGTTTTGCGAACAGGATTGTTGATCATTACCTGTAGAAGAAATACAGTAGTAATTTATGTTTAACATTATAGTGTTTTTGAAATATACTTTAGAAAATGTATTATAGCACTGTATGTTCTGATATAATATTATATGATTTTACCCAATACTGTACTGTTTTCTGCAACTATGGGGTTGGCTGTATTACAGTAAAACACTACCGTAGTACAAGCTAAAGTGCACTACCTTATTTATTACATTTATAAGTTCTCTATAGTTAATGCTGTAGTATTCATTAACAAAGTGTTGTAAATAATGTAATACAGTAATATAATACGCCTTACTAAAACACTATAGTATTAACTATGTGTATATATGTGTGATGATAAAAAAAGTGTAACCGGAGTAACGAGTAATAAATTACTTTTTTTTTTTTTTGAGTAAGGAGCCCAACACTGCTCAGAAGTCCACATTTCTGGTTTGTGGTTTTGGTCTCAGGATTGCGGATCATTAAAGAGGAAGGCGCTCTACCTGCGGCCCGTGGAAACGCAGACGTTAATTTCATCTGGAGGCGAAACATTACCGCAAAGCGATCGCTTTAAAAGTAGGGACATCCCAGATCTGCTGCCCGCTGCCTTTCAAATGTTATGGAACGTGGCTTTCCGTGCGGGGGGGGGGGGGGGGGGGGGGGGGGGGGGGGGGGGGGGGGGGGGGGGGGGGGGGGGGGGGGGGGGGGGGGGGGG
>JAUCMT010000051.1:15090280-15104207 GCA_032357475.1 Enteromius thamalakanensis
GCCTGTTTAACCCCACCCACTGACTACATCAATTTGTTTAACCCCACCCACCGATTTTATATTACTGCCTGTTTAACCCCACCCACTGACTACATCACTCTGTTTAACCCCACCCACCGATTCTACATTACTGCCTGTTTAACTCCACCCACTGATTCTACATCACTCTGATTAACTCCACCCACTGATTCTACATTACTGCCTGTTTAACCCCACCCACGTTTCTACATTACTTCCTGTTTAACCCCGCCAACCAAATCCACATCAGTTTAGCCTCACCCACTGATTCTACATCACTTTGTTTATCCCTGCCCACCAATTCTACATCAGTTTTGCTCCGCCCATCAATTCTTCATCACTGCCTGTTTAGCTCCACCCACTAATTCTACCTCACTGTTTACTCCCCTGCCCATCGATTCGATATCATTCTGTTTGGCCCCGCCCATCAATTCTACATCACTGTTTAGCCCCACCTCCTGCCGAGTAGTGCCAAGTTGTTTGCATAGCCTTTCTTGAACTGAATTTTGAAAGATGATCCAGACCACATCACTAAAAACTAGTTTTTTTGTTCACGTCATTTTCGCTTACAAAAAAGGCACAATTTGATGTGGGATTTTCAGTAAGATTGTAACTAAAAGCCTATATAGATCTGACAGTAATGTCACAACACAACTGCTTTGTCTGATAAACAGATCTTTGATATGCAGATACATACACAGTCCAATTTCTGCCATATCTATTAAAATGATTATGTTTTTAATGTAAAAAAAGTTGTTACATTATAAGTGGAGCTCAGAGAACAGAGGCAGTGTTTGAGGAGGTTGCTGTGCTGTGGTCAGACACCTGTCCTCAATCCGGCTCACTACATAATGTGTGTAAATCAATGAACTGTGCCAGACTCAACCACCGTGACCCGACACGCTATATGGCCATGTCGACGCGGGTCTGAAATGTGTCATGACCGTACATCCAGGTAAAGTACATGAACGTTTGAACCTCTGACACTTACTGTATGTGAAGGGTTTATGTTTTACTGTACTGTGTTTGATATCTTGATGGTGTTTTCTGGTGCGCTTGCAGTCCAGTCATCTCAGACATCGGTTTGATCGGTTTCACTTTCACGCAGTGGATCGTGTCTTATATTGAAAGACTGTTTAAAGGCAGGCCGCCTTTGCTCGTTTTACCTTCGGTCGGCCGGGCTGGGAACGTTTTGACGGCTTGTTTTGAAAATGAGTTATTATAAGAAATATGCACTTGCGGTCATGACCAATAACTGGGCTTCAAGAGAGCATTCACAAATGATGCAGAAGTACAATTGAAATGGAAAGAAATATTTATTTTAAAACTCAAAAAAGCAGAAAAAGCATACCTTTAGTACCATAATAACTAACAGCAAATGATCATATCTGAATGATTTCAGAAGGATAATATAACACTAAAGACTGGAGTAACGATACTAAAAATTCATATTTGCAAAAGAGAAAAGAATGATATTTTACGATACATTTCACAGATATTTAAAAATAAAAACATTTGTAAAATTTTGCTGTATTATTTTTTATTTATAGCACTGTAACTGCTGTACATACAAAATACATTTAATTTTAGCACAAATTATTATTCATACATTAACCATAATATATAAACCAGTTTAATTTGCATATGTATTTTAATCTGGATGTATTAAATTTAGCACGTTCCATTTCAATATTTCAGTTCATCTTATTCTCATTATTATTCCTCAGTTCTCTAAAAACATGTGAACCTGATTCTTAGAAAAATGTAGCAAACAATGTCTATTTTTAGAATCATAACCATTGTATTAATGCATAACAGTTGTTATTACTGTAACAGAGAACAATCATATCAATCAATTTGTTTCTATTCTTAATGTGACACATTATTTAGGTACAACTAAAAACAACACGTTAAACATGCACAGGCCTGTAGTTGAAATATTGAGCTCTTAAGTGGCCACAATGATGCGTTATCATTTATACATGTATCCATATATACGTTTATGTTTAATTTGTAATTAAATAAAATGTTAATAACAGCATGGGTCGGGGCTCAGATTGACTGTAAGAAGCCATAAGGAGATCCACTTCTGACAGCTTGATCACAGAACGGTAAAAGAGACACAGTAAGATGCGTTAAGAAGACAGGTCTCTGAGAGGAGCGTGAGCCGCAGGTTCTCAGGTAGAGCTCGTCGACTCACTCACATTCCAGCATGGCAGGTTTATTGAGGGTTCGTTTCACAAACAGGCCCAGAGCAAATGCAAATTACAGTCATCACGCAGCATTCTTCAGCAAACACAGGTTGCTCGGGGTCGCTCTTAACTGTGGGGTGCTGCTGACAAATGACTTCCTGCAGAAAAGCACAGTGACGCTCCTTCTTTGTTGTTTGGACAATTATAAAATCACAGAATGCCATCAGGATGGTTTTTACCTCCAGACAACATGCAAATTCAGTCATTAAGCCATAGATTTACTGCTCAGAAGGCGTCCTGGCCTCTGTAATCTCCTCTAGAGCTTCAGAAGACGACTTAACAATGTCTCAAAGTGTGCTTAGTTTTGCCAAAATGCCAGTCAAAGGTCAGAGATCTCAATATGAGCAGCTCTCCTGCTCTGAACTCCTACTGTATGACCGCTCCTGACTCATCTAGCTGTCATTTCCATGTATATGGCATTTTTGAAGAAACATCTGTCGATGCTTAAATTAATCATTACTGAAAGAGTCCTGAAGATGTGAGAGAGGTTCCTGAAGTAAAGACAGAATGCTCTTTACTGTGTTGTGTAACTGAAATCACTCAAGACTCAAGAATTTTACAGTCATAAAACATGGCATTTACAGTGTAATGCAGAGAATGGTGCAGAATTTCCCATCTGTGTCTCAATATATGAGAACATGAACGCATGCACTTCATCTCTAGAGTCAAAAACACACTAAAACTCCAAGCTCTTCACAGCAACCCACCAAAATAAAAGTCACAGGACCTCTGACAGAAATGCATTACTGCTGTGCAGACTGTACTTCTCCAAGCACACGTGATAATACAATCTTTTCTCACCCAATGTTTCTTCTGTGTTTTAATTTAAATGATAACCCTTAATATAAATGTCATAAATTTAGGGAATCATCACATTCTTTTATTTGTTTACATTTTAAAACGTTTTATGCATTTATTTTATTACCACTATTTCTGATAATAATGTGTATTAAATCATAAATCCGGAAGAATTAAAAGACAACAGAATTAATTAATTAATTAATTAAAATAAATAAAAATATCATGTGACTTTTTAAAATAATAATAATAATTTGTAAATTTTTTAAATTTGTCTTAACTTTATTGATTAGACATGATTTTTGCAAATGAAATGAAATTTAACTTAAAAAAAGAGGGAGAATGTGTTTTGTGGCAAAAAGAAAATGTATTTTGGGGAAATTGTAAAATTAAGTCGTATTACATTATTTTCATTAAACTAAATAATTTTTTTTTTAGACAATTTATGTATATTTATTAACAAATGCTTAATAAAAATTCAAAATAAATCAATTTAGTTTTTTTCAATAAAGTTTTTTGTACTTTTTATTCATCGAAGAATCCAAAAAAAAGTTTCCAAACTAATATTTCACAATATTTTTTTCTTGTATTTTTGATCAAATAAATGCAGTCTTGATGAAATCATGAAAAATCCCACTGATACTAAAGTACTGATACTGAAAATAAAAACAGATTCAAAATGAATAACCCAGGCCTGAGTGCATTAATTCATCATTTCTGGTGTCTTCTCAGTCTATATAAATGAATAAATATTAGGATAGCGGTGGCTGAGTATTGGAGTTTATTGGCAAATATTTCTAATGACTGGTATCAGCTCTCACATTGGCTCTGTGGCTCTCGTCACACTCGTTAGCAGTAACTGCGGGAAAAGATGGGGGCCGTGGGGCCCGGGGCCGGGATAATGGCAGGTTCCCAGCGTGTTAATAATGGCTGTCCTCTCTCGCCGTCTCACAGGTGTTCACAGACATCAGTCGCAGGAGATCCCTGGCTTCTACTCGCTGCCTCAGGGTCAGATCCCTCCGTCCATGAACTGGTAAGACATCTCAAGTCCTTCCGTCTCTCCTCAGATCTGCTGATTGTCTGTTATTACATTGTTCATTGCTGTAATTAATCTGTGTGATGAAGTTTTGAGCTGATTTGGAGAGAAACTCATCACGCAGTGTGTTGGAGGATATGTGTGTGTGTGTGTGTGTGTGTGTGTTGATGGCGTCATGTTCTCTGTTAACCTGACGTCTGTCGAGGCCGGAGAAAACAAGCCGTCACCTGAAAACATGAATAATTCACCAGTCATTGCTCATAAGTGAAGAGTTGAAAAGATTGACGCTCTTAACCGTGAACCGCAAAAACCCCGCCTTCTGTGATTTGATTGGTCTCCTGGAATATTTTGCGATTGACAAGCAGACCAGAATAGAAACATCAAGCATCAAGAGTACAACCAATGAATATTTAGTCCTAAATTTAAAATTTATGTTTCTCTTTTGAGCACTTCCTGTGCCTCTTTAATCAACTCTCATAAACGCATCTGTTAAGTTAATAAATGTACATGTAAACCTGGATTACACATGACTAATTCACTAAAAACAAATAAACTTAATGTGATCCAATCATAAATGAGATCAGATTTGTCAGTAACTCTTTAGAATAACACTGTCCTTCTTAATGTGCTGGTTATTAATAGTTAGTGGAATAGTTAGTTTATCTAAATGGATGAACATTTTCTATGCAATTTCAATACATAAATCATGCATTTAGGCTGTTTTTTGAGTGCATCATATGAATCTGTGTGTGTGTATATCTATATATATTAAATTGTATTTATTTATTGAAAAATTAGAGTTTTAGTATAGTATAGTTACTGTGTGATCTTAAAAACACTAATATTAAAGTTGAGCGTAGTAGAGTTGTTGTCAGAGAGGTTTCCTGCCTCCATTGGTCAGACAAACAGTTAGTCCCGCCCCGAACACACTGAGTGTTTGGCTCTAACCCTGTCCCCGACCCACAGGCCCAATCAGCCTGTCTATCCTCTGCCCTCCTGCGGCTTCAGACAGTCCTTCTCCTCCAGCCTCCAGAGCAGCTCCTCCTTCCCCAGGTACAGTACTGAGCTTCTGCTGACCGCATCGCCACGCTTCAGCCGTGTGTGTGTCTCCGCTGAGCTCATCCAGAGCCCAAATACTGCTCAACCCAGCCACGCTTACAGGACCTGATTCAGCTCAAACAGCAGTGTGGTACAGTGGGTAAATATGTGACCCTGGAGAACAGAAACAGTCATACGGGTCACACTGAGATCTGAATTAATAATGTATGGTCTGTTAGGACAGGACACTATATATTTGGCAGAGATACAGCTATTCTGAGGATGCAAAAACAATGAAGTTCTCAGCAATGCATATTACTAATCAAACATGACGTTTGGATATATTTACAGTAGAAAATGTGAAATATCTTAACCGAAAATTGTATCATTTTGTATTTCTCCACACCTGTGCTGCTGTGCTCCAGACTCATATATTGGAAATAAGTGTTTCTGATGAACAATTTAAACATGGACCTATTTCACAAGACCGTGAGGACATGTTTAACAGTCATCGGCTTGGCAAATCTTCAAAATTTGAGATATTTTTATTGTTTGTAACACTATACTTTGTATTACGTCCCATTTGCATCAAAGTACAGAAAAACCTAGTGTTTCTGATACAGTGTCTATGGGAGGGATGGGGAGCTTTGCATCGCTCCCTCAGGTTTATTGAAAGTCATGAAAGCACTTTTGCTATTTGAGCAAATGCCATTGCAAAAAAAGTATTTGTGGTACTCTCCCGTTCACTGCTCTTCAAGTGAACCCGACCATGCTGAGAAACACAGAGTGTGAGAAATCCATCCTGCTCTAGTGCTGCAGCACGCTTGTTACTGTAACATTATAGCTATTGTTATCCGTGTTCCCTCGTTTTCCAACCGAGAGCTGTAATTAAACCCTGAACACTGTTTTAATTCACAAGAGGTTACGAGAGATCATGCTGTGAAGGCAGGCCCAGTCATTAGTAGATCTAGCAGTGGTATCTCTCATAATCTGCTGTGGGTCAGTCTGACCTGTACTGGATTTTAAACGGCTTGAAACACCGGTTCAACTTGTTTGTTCTTGAATTTCGTTCTTATTTGGAGTCATGAAGGCGCATGCAAGGTTATGACCCCTTAGGTGTGTTTTGGAGACTACTGTAGTGTTTCCCTCTTTTTGGTTGCCTTCAAGTCAAAAACAGTCAAACTGTAGTAAGCAGTTTAAAAATAAGATTGGATTAAATGTTGCCAAAATTCAGAAATAAATTACATTCGAAAGCATAATAAAACGGAGAGTCAGTATTCTAAATAGCAATAATATTTTACAATATTACAGTTTTTTTCTGTATTTTTAATCAAATAAATGCAGCCTTGATGAGCAGAAGAAACATCTTTAAAAAAGCGAGATGACTCTGAAGTGTGTTTTGTAGTGTTGATTCCTGAACAGCATGGAAACCAGTAGAAGGGCCTATTCTGGTACGAGCGGCCCTCCGCCGTGAGCTTCCACAACACACACATCCAGGCAGTCTAGCTTCTCTCTTCTCGAGGCTTCTTCAAGTCGTTTGTTTGGTGAGATCAGTCTGAAAGTGGATTGGGCGAGGCACAAACCCATCGCTGTGGCTTTTCCCATCAGACGTCATCTGTGATCAAATCCTTCCTTTGTACCCCAAAACCCGAATTAGAGGAACAAATCATGTTAATATGCTTACATGCAGTAATAAATCCAAGCTGTGGAGCCGGTTTTATTCGGCACATCTTTGTTCAATTCTTCTCGTGTCAAAGGCACAAATCCAAAACAGGGTCTGGAGCTTGGAGTGTGTGTTTGTCGAGCTTTAATCCTCTCTGCTGTCCTTTCTCTTCAGATATCAGTGCTGCTGTAGAAAGGATGTTTGAGGAGTTTTTATTGAATGCTTCAGACGGCGTGCTTGTTTTCCCTCGAGGTCGTGTGTGTTTTGCAGCAAGGGCTTGCGGCGCGGATAGAGCGCCAGCTGCTGGTCACATGATGCAAAACAGGGCTTTTGTTTTCCACCGCTCGCACACAAAATCTTGACGCATCACATTATATTAATATTATATTATAATTACATGTTTGCTTTTGAGATGTGTTCATGATATTTTGAACGCAATGCTTCGTTTTGCAAGAGATGCAAGTCTTGGATTTATGTGTAAAGAGGTGGAAGAAAGCACCTCAAACCAACAACTTTTTCATCATTGCAAAGGCTTTTCTCATGTGTCATGTGTTGGAGAATACACACAGAGCTATAAAATCTCATTGTGTGCCATGTGTTTGTGTGTGTGTAGGTTCTCCCATTCTCTGATGCTTCAGCCCGGCATGCACCCTACAGGCATCCCACACCCCGCCATAGTGCCTCCCTCCGGCAAACAGGAGCACGACCAGTTCGACAGGAACATTTACACGTAAGTTCTGCTGCGGATCAACAAGAACAGACCTGGGGCCTCATTCATAAAAACACGTACAAATCTGATCTCAAAGCCACGGGAACATTCATGTACGTGACCCTGCACCACTAAAACACTCACAAGGTCCTTAGCTTTTAAAAGCTGAAGAAATAAGCTGGTATGTTTCATTGAGGTCTGGTTTGTTAGGAGAGAGCAGTATTTAGCCGAGATACAACTATTTCAAAATCTGAGGGAGCGAAAAAAATCTAAATACAGAGAAAATCACCTTTAAATGTGTCCAAATAAAGTTCTTAGCCATGCATATTACCAATCAAACAATTAGGTTTTGATATATTTATGCTAAGAAATTTACTAAATATCTTCTATAATATTAATAATAATAATATTAGGGATGTGCGTTTTGGTTAATAATTTTCCTGACAGATATCAGATGCTGGGATAATTACAGACAAGATTAGAATGATAAATAAAAACATAAAATAACCTTACATGTTAATAATGCTAATAATTCTTTCAATTATATAAAAATATCACCATAAACAGAGCACAAGTTTTGGCGTGCATCTGCTGCACATTTGTGAACTATTAAATTAAATAAATAAATGAATTAAATAAATAAATAAACACCAAATATGCTTTTAAATCAAGTTTTGGTTTGTTTCTGTGATTTGCTCCAGAAATTCAGTTAAAAGTTAAAAGCAACCTTGATTAAATGAAAGTACAGAATAGTTTTTTTATTATTATTATTGCAGAAAAAAAATGAAAGCCCAACTTTTATGCTAATGATATTAATTAGGCAGAGATCTGACACCAGCGAGCTTCGCACAATATTCAAGATCACTCATATCAAATATCATGCACGTATTTTTGTGCACACATTCGTTTCCATTCTCTGAATCGCACATTGGTGACTTTTTATAAATGAGGCCCCTGAATGAAGTGCACACAAAGATTATTCCTGTAGTTTCATTGTGTGTTTGTGCCATTTTTGTCTCAACACCAAAAAAGAAAGCACCGTCTGAATCCAGTTGAAAACTTGATTCGAATGGGACTAGTTTTCCTGGAGGACGTGTTTTGTGATTTTAATCCCTTCTGAATCTGTGTTTTTCTTCCATAACCTCTCTAGAAGTTCTAAAGCAAATTACCTTCTGTTTGGTCCTGAGAGATCTGGAGTTGCCTTGTGAGTTTACACCCCTGAATATAAATACTTAGTATAGAAATACTTGATCCTAATCTGATTCTCATAATAAACGGTCCATATCTGCTGGACTCAGTGGTATTTATTTAGATTTAATTTCTCAGATAGCTCTGTTTGTGTGAAGTTTATCCAGTTGTGGGTAGATTACGTACAGATTGTGGTTTGTTAATGATTAGGTGTTACATGGCAAAAATTGTAGTTAGTAACGTAACCCATTACATTTTATATTTTAGGTAACCTGATTACTTTTTGATTACTTTGAACCTTTTGCTTTGATCACATTGATTTAAAATAATCTTGTACTGCATTGATATGAAAGTACAAAGAAAAAGAAAATACATGAAATGAGTTTTTATTAATAACATGAAGTAGTTACATTAAACATTACATTAAAGTTTCCCAAACTGGGATTCATGAATCTGCCGGGGGTTTGAGAATTGAATGAAAAGCTAGAAGAGAAGAGCAGAAGCAGGAGACGAGTGAGGATGAACACAAAGGAGCAGAGTTTATCAAAAATATCATAGTTGCGTGCGTTTCATTCTCAGACTTCATCTGACCAGCGCAAATGCATCTAGTGTTATTACACAAGGTAGCACTGGAAAATCTCTAACTCAAGAAGACAAATATGCCTCAACCACACGATCATAAGACAACAGCGGAGAAATAATATAAAGAAATGTAATGGGTCGCTCATTCAAACATGTTTTAACTATTGTTGTTTGTATTGTTCTTCCTTCTTCAGCAAATCTCATGGAGAGGTGAAGCGGGAGAAGGAGCCTAAGAAGCCAGTGATCAAGAAGCCGCTGAATGCGTTCATGCTCTACATGAAGGAGATGAGGGCCAAAGTCATCGCTGAGTGCACACTGAAGGAGAGCGCCGCCATCAACCAGATCCTGGGCCGACGGGTGAGTGTGTGTGTGTGTGCACCTGGTATTTATCACGTTGTGGGGACCAATTGTAATTTGTAAGTTCCTCATGAGGAAACAAGCTTATAAATCACACAGAATGAAGTGTTTTGAGAATGTAAAAGTGTGTGTGTTTCCTGTAAGGGGTAGGTTTAGGACAATACCACATACAGTCTGTACAGTAGAAACACCATTACACCTATGAAGAGACAGCACAAAAACCAACATGTGTGTGTGTTACAGTGGCACGCTCTGACTCGTGAGGAACAGGCCAAGTACTATGAACTGGCGCGGAAGGAGCGACAGCTTCACATGCAGCTTTATCCCAGCTGGTCGGCCCGAGACAACTACGTAAGTGCTGCGGATCATTCAGACTGATGCTCATTACAGATCAATCATATTCACATTATTCTGCATCCGTTGGACTGTCAACATGTCAATGAAATATATCTTAAGCATCCGGGGTATTGTTAACTAGAACTAAAACGATTAAGACATTTCGGTGAAATAAATCTGGCATAAAATATAAATATTAGATGATATTAGCTTTAGTTAGCTCCCAAGGTAAGATTTTAAAGTTGAGGCACTAAAATTACTAACTAGAAATATTTTGTAAAAAAATGTAATTAATAAATAAAAAAGTAGCAAAATAATAGGGTAAAAAAGAAAAGGGTAACCAAAAATATAATAATAAATAAATTATACTATGGGGCCGCTGAATACTTGAATCTGATTGGCTGACGAACATTCTGAGGTGTGCAATTATTTTTAGAGATTCTCTCTCTCTCACACACACACACACACACACACTCATAACGTAGCTATTAAATGCATTATTCTGCTAACAACCGGACAAATACCTTGAAATATATCATCTGATGGATGTCTTGAGGTGTGAAGACCGTAGTGGAAAAGTTGACTTGTTCCTTACATAACAGTCATGCTTGTGTTTTATAGTTACAACACTTTGCATTATGGTGTAATTTGTTAACGTTATATAGTTCACATGAACTAACAATCATTTATTATACAGCATTTATTAATGTTAATTTCAGCATTTTCCAAATTAAATGGGGTGCCTGTTAAAATAAGTTAATGCACTAATCGTGAAAATTGTGTTTCTATCAGCTATCATTAACAAAGATTAATACAGCCTTTAAAAAATGATTGGTGGAAGAGGAGGAAATTACCCTTTTTTCTTGGTGACTGGGAAATAAATGACTTTTGAGCAGGACAGTGGACTGATGACAAATATTACTCACTGAATGTGGCATTAAATGACGTTAAGTAGGAGTATTCCTGCTCAGCGCCTCTATAGTTCAATAACTGTGTGTTTTATGTGCATTTTGGGATATTGTTTAAAACAAACACAGGATGGAAATGACAAGATGTGCATCTGAAATGTTAATAAGTTTTTGCTAGATAAGAAGAACTACAATCAAATAAATGCATCAATCAAAATACAAAATAGTAATTTATATATATGTGTGTGTGTGTGTGTGTGTGTGTGTGTTTATGTAGAAACAAGGGCTACGTGTTTGCAACAATTTCCATTTTTATTATTTATGCTTTGTGCCTTTTTTACAGGAAGTGACCTCTTTTGTGTTGGTTACAATTTCTATGGAAGGAAACATAGCTGTTTAAACACTGAAGATCATTTTGAAAGAATATACTATTTATTACTATATATAAATATGCAAAATTGTGTACTTCTGTACTAAATTACACAAATGTATAAAAACATACATATCATAATTCTCTTTCTCAGAGATTTATTACACATGAAATTATGTAAAAATTAGTTATTTGCCAGGACAAGATTTGTAATTTCTAAAGTTGAGGCAATAACTGGAAATTAAATAAATGAAAGGTAAATATAACTTAAAATAACATGTCTTATTGTGCTCCAAAGATGAAACTGTTTGTTTATAATCTTGATATTTCACAGGTAATTAGATAATATAGAATTGTATCATTAATAAGTATTATTTACATAGTTAATATTATTCATACAAAATGTTATATTTTTATTTGAACAAAACTACATCCTAAAAATCCACTGATTTGTGCCGATTTACTGATTTAAGACAGCTACCTTTTCCTTTTTTGTTAAGTTTGTTATTTTAATATTTTCAGGAAGTAACATCTCTCTCAGAGATTGACACCCATTACATCTGAACAGAAATTTCACCTACATTTAGAGCCGTCACCTGCATGTAAACAGGAAACACACAACCCACACAGAGATATTAACTGCGCTGCTGTGCGGATGTGTCTGTACACACACACATACACTCACACACACACTCACACATGCGCACACAGACAAACACACACACAGAGTGTATTTGGGAGAGCAGAGATCAGACACTGACTGACCTGTGTGAAATCAACAAAGTCGCTTTGGATAGAAGCGTCTGCTAAATTAATTAGCACGATTCAACACGTGTGTGTACATGTTTATGTGGTTTATGAGGACACTAATGTGTATAATGACATGTGTATGACAGGTATTACAAAATGAATGTGATTTGTGAGGATATTTTCAGTTTACCGTAATTCAAAAAGCTTAAAACACATACTAAATATAAAAATATAAAAGTGTGTTGTGTTTCCTGTAAGGGGTAGGTTTAGGTGTAGGGTCAGTGTAGGACAATACCAAATACAGTCTGTACAGTAGAAACACCATTACACCTATGAAGAGAGAGACCCCAGAAAACACAAAAACCAACGTTTGTGTGTGTGTGCGTGTTGACCTCTTTCTCTGATCTTCATCATCACAGGGAAAAAAGAAGCGAAGGAAACGAGACAAGCAGCAGGACCCTGGCACAGGTAGAGTTTAGTGTTTTAACATGCCTTAAGAGTGAGTTCTGTACAGATCCTGAAGAGTATTCATCAGTTTCATATGCAGAAATATCACAGATAAAACTAATCAGTGAAACTTGAATACTGACTGATCTACAGCAGCACTAGTGCACTATATCACTCAGCAGAAGAACAGTTCATTCTAATAAATGCTAATAATGCAGATATTCACTGAACTCTGTGTTCTCATCAAACTTCTGCTGCAGCACATTATTCTGCCGATGAAACCGTTCATTCAGACTGTGTTGATTGGGCTGTCGACTTCTGATTGACATGTATGTAAACTAAAATGATTCTGTATATTTCTTATGCACCATCACTAACTAAAACTAACTGAAATAAATGTGCAAGAAAAGAAAATAATAATGCAAGTTAAATAGCACTGGTGAAAGGATCAAGAGATGCACACAACTCTAGTTCAGATGACTACAAATCACTCAGAACAGAGATGCTGGATGAGGATGAAACACTCCAGTGAAAATGTTGGCTGTTCAACTCTGCACATATACTGTAGTGTATACTTTCACTAAGACATTGCTGGTAAATTTCACAAAAAGTAACAAAGTGACAACACTTAAATAAACATGAACTCGTGAAATAGTTGCCACGGGATAGAAAATAAAAATGGTAATTGCAACTTTTTATATAAACATTCTGTCTTGTTTAAATCTTACAATTTAGAAAAATATTTTTTATACATATAAAGAATTCTGGCTTTTTCTTGCAATTCTTTCCCCCTCAAAATTCTGAGTTTGTATCTCATAATTCAGACTTTTTCCCCCTCAAAATTCTGAGTTTGTATCTCATAATTCAGACTTTTCCCCCCTCAAAATTCTGAGTTTGTATCTCATAATTCGGAATTTCCCCCCTCAAATTCTGAGTTTGTATCTCATAATTCAGACTTTTTTCCCCTCAAAATTCTGAGTTTGTATCTCATAATTCTGAAATTTTCCCCCTCAAATTCTGAGTTTGTATCTCATAATTCAGACTTTTTCCCCTCAAAATTCTGAGTTTGTATCTCATAATTCTGAATTTTCCTCCTCAAATTCTGAGTTTGTATCTCATAATTCAGACTTTTTCCCCCCTCAAAATTCTGAGTTTGTATCTCATAATTCAGACTTTTTCCCCCCTCAAAATTCTGAGTTTGTGTCTCATAATTCAGACTTTTTTCCCCTCAAAATTCTGAGTTTGTATCTCATAATTCTGAATTTTCCCCCTCAAATTCTGAGTTTGTATCTCATAATTATGACATTTTCCCCCTCAAATTCTGAGTTTGTATCTCATAATTCAGACTTTTTCCCCCATCAAAATTCTGAGTTTGTGTCTCATAATTCAGACTTTTTCCCCCCTCAAAATTCTGAGTTTGTATCTCATAATTCAGACTTTTTCCCCCTCAAAATTCTGAGTTTGTATCTCATAAT
>JAUCMT010000051.1:15113179-15124647 GCA_032357475.1 Enteromius thamalakanensis
CGCTTTCCGCGCAAAGCTGCTGTCGGTTAATGAAGGTTTGATGAAAGAACTCGCGCCTGTCATGTCAGAAAGTGTTACGACTTAGTCTTGTGGACGTTGCCATCTTTGATATTAATATTATTATTTTAACGGGTCACAGGCCCTATCCTTTGAATTCAATTCTCATTTAAAATAATGTCAGTTAACCGGTTAATAATCTGTTAACGAGCGTCGGTTGTCGGTTATGAGAAATAACCAAAATGAGCATCCCTAGTTTGAACTAAATAAGTGTGGTTGTTGTGAAAATCTGATGTCAAGAAGCAGAAGAAACGGTGTTCTTTCAGCTTTCTGCACTGGTTTGGTTTCATTAAAAAGCACTCAGTTGGTCAAAGGATGCATTTGGCTTCGTGACTCTGTTCTGTATTATTTTAACAAACGCTGGCAGTCAAAGCACAAGCAGTTTTACACACCAGAATGAGTTCGAAGAGGGTGCCCTGGTCTACTTTAAGGAACTCCTGGTCCCAGACGGGGATGTCATCCGTTCTTTTCTCTTTATTCTCATCGTCTTCAGGAGGAGGGGGGTCATCTTTATGGTGGGTGCACCACTGAATCACCTGTGGAAATATTAAACACACTGCAAGGCTCAGTCCCTTCTTAGACGGACATTTCAGATTCATTTTAATGACACAACCAATATGCACACTATATCAATCATTTTGCATAAGTGAGAAAAATGAACAATGAGGAACAAAAGCTGAATAATGAGACTTGGCATTTCTTTTGGAATATTCATTTTTAAGACTCTATACAAAAATAAAATAAACCCCTGAAGAATAAACAACACCAGAACAAGAACTGCAGCTTGTCTGTCAAATGATGAACGGTCCCCATTGGTATATAATGCAACAAAGATTGACCTTCTAATCTCTTTGTGGAAATAACAGTGCGATCTTTCTGGAGTCATTTTTACTCCATGTAATTGACATTTTGACCTCCAGATCTACAAAACAGTGAACATTCATCCAAGACATTTAATAATTTGAAAATTCAAGTTATCTGGTTCAGCTGACATGGAATGACCCATATGCAGAGTCACTTAAAATCAGACCTAGATATGCTTGGGAGGGATCTATCCCAGTCTACCTTCTGCATGCGAAAACCCTGTGAAACCCCAATTACACTGCAGTGTAGAAGTCTGACCTTCTTCAGAATGGCTGCGTTTACATTGGGCAGAGGAACAGGATCATCATCTCCTTCATCATCCATCCCCAGATCTGAACAGAAGACAGCAGTGATTACACACACGCTTACATACATGTAACCATACCTCAACTCAGCTTACCTTCAAGCATAGTTTTTATAGTCACAGACTGCTTGGCGATTTCAACATCCACCTCGAACATCTCTCCATCAGAGCTCTGCAGCTTTATAGTCGGCATCTATGTGGAAAAATCACACAATCAGAGGCACATTGTTTCGGAATACGAGTGACAGTCGAGAGCTAACGGTAATGACTCATGCTAGCTGTGTTAGCACACATTGTCCAGCACTATCAACACCTCCAGACTGAGCTAAACTACAGAGACCAATATTACAAACGAATGAAAGACGGCTATGTAATTGAGGTGTAAAAAACAAACAAAAAACAAGAAATCCGCCACAGCCGAAGCATCCAGAAGATTTGCGTTAATCTAAAAGCGCGCCTCTCCGGCATATTCATAACCCGCGCTTAAAAACGTCTAAACATCGAGACTATCACGGTTCCGCTGGGTTTCATTCAACGAGCTCTTCAGATTAATTAATAACATCACAGAGACAAAAAGCCTGGCTGTTTGTGATAAGCTAGCGTTAGCCGCGCGGCTCTAACGTTAGGCCTCTCTTAGCAACCGCTGCATTCATCACGTCAACCGGATAAAACTTCATGATTTTACATAATATCACATCCAAAATTTCTCTTCGCTGTCGAAATATAACATATGACTCGGAAACGTGGCGGATTTTCCCCGGTTCTTACCGTGACTGAGAGCGGTTAAAGTATGAAACTGAACGTCAACAAGGCCTGAGTGAGACTGAGCTCGGAGTGACGCGCATGCGCAGACTAAACCACCTCACCGGGACTGGGCAGCATCTAGTTATAGCAACGGAATTGCGTAATTTTATTACAAAATAAATGTAATTATAATTATTTACAGTTACTGAGAAAAATGTGTACTACTTGAGTAGAAAATGTTAACGGTTACAAACGGTCTTGCATCTTGGATTTTTCTCTCTCACACACACACACACACACACAGACACAGAATAATCACTGTTTTAAGGCTCCAAGCTAATTAAATGACAAGTGACTGTCATGACAGTGTTTCTAATATTTTACATGAACTGTTTACAATGTTGAGTAGGTTACTTTGTAAAAATAATGAATTAATGTAATAAGTAGTGTGACGAATTGAGATAATTACTTTATTAAAGTAATGTAGCTTGACATTACTGTAACTTCATTGATGTTACATCTGATGTAGGTTTTTTTGACTGTACATCATTTTAAAACATGTAAACCAGGCCAGGTGACCCCCTTTGTAATCATTATTTTGATAAGTGATTGTAATTTAATGAGGCTACACGTTTTCTCAGTAATTGTAACGAACTAGTTACATTTATTTTGTAAATAATTTAGCCTCCACAACACCACTACATGTAACTAGCTACCCACTTGTTCTGATTGTGAGTTAAAGTACTGCATAAACAATATTGTTCATAAATATTATGTACTTTACATATTTAATGTTCCCGCCTTACATCAAAGACGTCACGCATCATTGCAACAATATAGCATTTTAACACAAAGTGGTTCTATTGTGAATATTGATGATGTACAGCGCCCATAGAATAGTATAGTTAGAAAACTGAAGTTTTGCTTTAAGATTATGGTTGCATTTGTTTCTTCATCAGATTTGGAGAAATGTAGCGTTGCATCACAGGCTATATATGCAAAATAAATATACACAATACATACATTACTTAATTATTTTGTTCTGGATGTGATTAAGCGTTTCACAGCACAGTAATATAAAACTATGATGTCACAACACAGGAGGAAACAGTAAAAAAAGAGGTTTTATGCCATTGACATCATGCTATCACCTCATAAACATAAACGCTATATTTAATTCAACATACAAACACAACACTAAGGGACTTAAGAAGGTCTTTATTATGTCACTTTCACAACTCTTTGATTTTTAAAGCTGTTTAATGGTGTTGATGTTGGGGTGTTGAGCGATCCAGTACTCCTGTCTCTCACAGCCTCATTTTCAATCCTGTCAAAATTAATTATTCTATTAAATATAGCCTAACCCTGACTAAGGTCTATGCTTGACTCAACAGAGGATTGAAGCAGAACAGCACACAAAGTACATGAGCAAGATCCATCTTTATTCTTGGTACCCTTTATACAGACACAGAACCATCGTATGAAGTTATTCCAGGATTCAGACGACACCATGCCATCTTAGTCTGCCGCATATCATTGGTTGGCATTTGTTGAACACGTTCAGTGTAGGAAAGATTATCTGCTGCTTGTAATCACCCATAGAGTACAGAAAACAGGGAAATAAACTGTAAAACAGACCTCATTCAGCTGGAAAAAAATTTAAAAAAAGTGCAGACAGACATAAAAAAAAGAAAAGGAGAGAACACAAACAGGGTTCATGAAGGAGAGTGTGTGTTCGGGAGGGTTTCACAGCCTGTGAGCGGAGGACAGAAGCAGGAGCAGACGGGAATATCTGGTGCTCGTGGAGCCGGATCGGTTTGGATATGGCACACACCTTTTGGTCCACAGACATCTCACTGGATCGGTTTTCTCTTTTCTATACTGTTGCCCAATTCCTCTCCCCTTACTTTAAACTGAATGAGGGTTATAATATCATGGCAATACTGTGCAGGGTTAAGGGCTTCACAGGAAGTAGTCAGGGGTACGGCGGGTCACATGCGGCTCTCCTCTGCGTGGCGCCGGGTCGAACTGCAGGCTGAAACACACACACACACACACCAGATCAGACACACTCAGACCCACAGCATTCAGGGATCTGCATCCGCTGTCATCAAGCTCGTCAACTTACAAGGAGTACTTGAGGGTGTCGTCCAGCTCCATGATGGCTGCCTGGTTCCCACAGCGGTAGCAGTAGTTGGGTGCGCTGAAAATCGTTACCACATTGCGATCATGGCACCAGTTATATCCCTAGAAGAGAAAAGTGTCATTTTAAATATCACTTATTTATAAGTTGTGATTATTTTTAAATAAAACCTTAAAAACAGTAATATTTTTACAGCTTTAAAAACGGTTTACATTATATATATATAAAATTACACCAAAATAAAAATACATGTATGTTATGTTTATAATAATCTAATGGTATAAATATACAGCAATCACTGATTGTGAACTGCTCTAAAACTGTGAGATGTTTTGGCCATGCAGCTCTCATTTATTTGATATAATCATATCTTTTAAGCACATTCGTTATCAGCTGTATTGAAATCTTCATCAAAATAATTTGTGTGTTACACCAGTTAGGACAAGACCTTTCATGAGCCCAACCCTCATAAAACTGAACTCTCCTAAAAACATTTTACAGCTCACTCTAGACACAAAACAACCACACTGTGCAGATCTGAAGATGTGTGACCCTACTGAACTTTCAGCAAAGTCATACATTTTCCACATATAAGATAACACAAAGATGATGTTGGTCTCATTCAGTAGTGGTTTATCTAACTTCAAACTAAAGAAGACTGAGCTGATTGTGGCATCAGGAGATGTTCTCACCTCCATCACTAGCTGGTGAGCTCTAGAGACCAGCGTAAGGCCGTTTGCGTGGTTGAACGTCTCGGATATGTCCTGCCCAAAGGTGTAGCCTGCACCTCTAGGAGAAATACCCCAACCTCCACGGTCATCCGGGTCAGACCACAATAAATCACACATGGGTCCCTGAGGAAAACCACAGACAAAGAGAGCCATTAGTGTAGTTTAAAGAATCGTTGTTCAGCTTTTTTTGCCATTAGACTCAAACTGGTGTGACCCCCAGCTGACACCATTTTCTGCTAAATGCCATGATAGGATCGTCCAATACCTCATGAGGAACTTCCTGTAAACGATCCAGCGCTCTGATGTGATCAAGAGTGTCTATGGACGGTGACAGTCCTCCATGAAGACAGAAGATCTGCGAGCAAAAAAACACAATCTTCATACAAACCCTATGATTTTTTCATTTAAATAAAAGATTTATGAAGGTTTTCATGTTTTATGTCTTTATTCAATGACATGTACTAAAGTAAACGCACAGAAATGATAAATCAACCGACTCAAGTGCTGTATTTTAATATGAAAACACATACCTGACCATCTACCAAGGCAGTAAGGGGAAGGTAATCGAAGAGGTCTGTGAAGTATTTCCAAACATTTGCATTGCCGTATTTCCGTAAGCATTCGTCATAAAAGCCGTACACTTGTGTGATCTGTCTGCTTTCATGGTTCCCTCGAAGTATCGTGATGCGTTCACGATACCTAACCTACAATTTAAAGACATAAACAATGATTAACAAAAATACACAAAATAAAGTTAGCGGTCAACCTGCATGAAGACTAATTGGACATGGTCTCGTGACTTGAGAGTATCAGACTGCAGGACATTTACGTCTCATGTCCTTAAGAACAAGTTCTCATTTCTTTTTTTAAAGGGGTCATACAGTGCTACATGCACTTTTTCAAGCTGTCTGGACTGAAGTGTGTGTTGGGAGTGTGTGTACAATGATAAAGATCCAGCAGTAGTTTTATTAAATTAAAAGAATAAGTTGGCCCTTCTGAAATCAAGCCGTTCTCAAATGCATGTCGGAGGTGTGAGAGGCCACTCCCACAATAGTTGATTGACAGCAGCGTGTCTCACAGACTGAACTGGTGTCTGACCTCAGACCCGCCCTGAGTGAGCCGTCATCAGACCGAGACGCAGAGACAAGCAAGACTCCTAAGAGATTGAGGTGTTTTGTTGAATGTATTAATGAACATAGCAGTAGTTTTTATCCCCGACAACTGAGAGACTGAAGACGCAGAGGATTAACGTAACGTTTGGTTCTGGAGGGAAACGCCCCCTTGATCAACAGAAATGCGTTTAGGTTCATGTGAATCATTCATGATCCAGCCTCACCTACAGAAGCAGTGAGTATAATGTCTTTTAGTGAATCTTTGCAAATCTCCTTACCTAATAATATGCTAATTAGCAAGTTTCACTATGAATACGGCTAAAACAAGATCCTCTAAGAGCGCCTCGGAAAATAGGGGCGGAGTCAGCGGAGCTTGTGAAGATTTAAAGGGGAAGTGCACAGAACAGAGTGATTTCTAAAGAGCTGTTTTTGACAGAGGATAGGAGCGGTTTTTACACTTTGAGAAATTTTAAAGCAATCTATATCACAAACTTTCCATTAAGATCCTAAAGAATCATATTAACTTGTGGACAATTGGCTTTGTATGACTCCTTTAAGGAAGCAGTATGTAATATTGACAGCTAGTGATTAAAATGAGTACTGTAGTTGTAAATAGTGGAGAGCTCTGTTTCTCTCAATGCTTCTACTTCGTTTCGATGCTGCTTATGCAGGTTGCCAGATGCAACAAGGAACAAGTGCAACTGGCAATTTTAGCCTTACGGTGTAGTCTGATGAGTTGATTTATTTGTGTTTAATAAGTCTCTGTTCAGAGAGCTTTTCAGGGGGAGGCCGAAGCTTTTTAGTTCAGGTAGAATCTGTGATCTGTGACCCAGTTTGTGTGCTGCCTTCAAAGGGTGCAATATGTTGTGGCAACTCAGGGTTATTGGGTAAACTGGCAGTGGGTGGAGTCTCACAGATCAAAACAAAAACAGACATTCAGACACAGAAACACATTTCAAAGCAGAATAACTGGCTGTAACTATGTTTTCCGAGTAACAAGGATGTGAACTTGGCACGTAAATGTTTTATGCTTTAGTACAGTCAAGTATTACATACAGCACATTTAAAGCTCCGTTAGTGTTTGGTTTGAAAATCATCACTTTGACCTCTGTCCTGTGTTGTTGTAGCTGTGCAAGAGCGCTGGCTGACGTCTCTCTACGCCACTCGAGGAAGGGAACCGATCACTGCACCCAAACAACACGGACCGCTCATCATGAAAGACCCACGGAAAAAAGTGTATACTGCTATCCGTGGATACTCCCTTTGGATTTACAGCAGCAAAGAGGTGTGGAAAACCGCTTACTAATGGTTGACTTGTGGCTGTAGTTACTTCATATCTGTGTGTTTGTTTCTCCTTTTACACCTGCTTTCCATATCCTCTTATACCTCGAGTGTGCTTTTCTCAAAATGATTCAATGGCCTGTTGTCAGTTATTGATTGAAAATATAAATGATAAATTGAATTGTCTGAATGAACAGGACTTCAGTGTAGGTCTTGGCATGATGTGCGTGGCTATGAATATAGCGTCTGTGAAGGCGACGGGCCGACACAGCTTCAGTCTCATTACTCCATACAGGACCTTCAAGTGAGCGTCGTCTTTTCTCTCTCTCGTTTTGCTAGCAGGTTTCTGTGCTTCGTTGTCTGCTGCTGGTAAAGTAAGCGTCTGTGTTTGTTCAGTTTCTCTGCAGACTCTGCTAAGGAGACAGGCGCGTGGCTGGAGAGTCTGAATGAAGTGATCCGCAGCGCTCTGTCCTACAGCGAGGTGGCTCTGCGACTCTGGTCGAGTCCCTTTAATAAAGTTTGCGCTGACTGTGGCGCGGCCAACCCAGAGTGGGCATCGGTGAACCTGCTGGTGGTCATCTGTGAGGCCTGTGCAGGAGCACATCGATCCATGGGCAGTAACAGATCCAAAGTGCGAGGTCTCAAACTAGATAATAAGATTTGGACAGAGCCTTTAATTCAGGTGAGTTCTGTCATGCAGCAAACCACACAATGAGTCAGTCGCAGGTTTAAAGGAATGGTTCCCTCAAAAATGGCATCATTTCCTCCCCCTGGAGTAGTTCCAGACCTTTATGAATGTCTTTGTTCTGCTGAACACACTGTTTTAGCCATTGTTGACTTTCATAGTAGGAAAAAAATACAATGGGAGTCAGTGGTGACCCAAAACAACCTGATTACAAACAGAATATATTCTTTTGTGTCCTTCAATTTTAGCATTATTGAGGGTTATATATATATTTTTTTATGACATTAATGTTTTTGACAAGAAAATGAATTGTATACAATCTACAATATTCCATTCTCTTCCATTATTCTAACTTTGTTTTATTAAAATAAAAATAAAAAGCAAAATCATAAAAGCTTTTGTTAGTGTGTTGAATTAGATTTTATTTTTGTATTTTCTAATATAATTTTAAAGTAATTTTATTTAATATGTGTTATATTTAAATCAATTGTTTTGTTTTTTAGATTTAGTCACTTTAATACATTTAAGTCAAACTAAATAAAAGTTTAAAACCAGCTAATATACAATAAATGTTAAACATTTGTTTAAAAAAATAAATATATGTTTTAGCTCTAATTGTAGTTCTGTAATAATCCTATATGGTATCATATATCAACAAAACCTCTGTAAGAATCTTTTAGGGTGTCGTAAGAGCTCAGTAGTCTGTCGCCTTTTGCTTAATTACACTTTTGTGACACTGTTATCTGGGCATGTGTTTCATAGTTTGATGAACTTTGCGCTGTTATGTAGCTGAACGCCAGCTGAATAATGACACCATTGTCTTCTGTTTTTTCCTTGATCTGAATTGGCTTCATAACCAATAAACTTCACACTGAGCAGAATAATGCCACTAGCTTTACAGCTGAATTATATTATAATAGAGGAACTATTTTTCTTGTTTCTAACTGAATCTTTGAAAATGAAATGTGACTCAATAGATACCAATGTCCCGTGTTTTCAGCTGTTTGTGCGGTACGGAAATAAAGCTGCCGGCAGTGTTTGGGCTCACAACATCCCTGCCACGGAGCAGGTCGGCCCAAACGTCTCTCCAGATCAGAGGATGGAGTTTGTCCTCGCCAAATACCGCAGAGGGCTTTACCGCAAAGCTCACCCGCTCGCCGCAAACCAGAAGCTGCTTGACCAGGTCAGCCACTACCATTAGAGACCACAGAAGCCCTGCTAAATGCATTGTATACATTTTATAAGGATATTATATTTTGTAAATGTCATATTGTGTTTATATATAAAAACTTATATATGCATTGCTTAGAACTTAATTTGGACAACGATTTTCTCAATATTGTGATTTTTATTAAATTTTTTTGCACCCTCAGATTTTCAAATAGTTGTATCTCAGTCGAATTGTCCTATCCTAACAAACCACACATCAATGGAAAGCTTCTTTATTCAGCTTGATGATGCATAAATGATGGTTTTGTGCTCGTCAGAGGCTGCGGGAGGTGGTGTGTGGAGCTGACGTGGAGGAGACTCTGTCTCTGCTGTGCTCTGGAGCGAGGGTTTCCTGCAGCAGCACAGATCCTGAGCTTCGTTCTGCCATCAGCGAGGCTGAGACCGCTGGACAGGCCCTGCAGACCGAGCTACTCCGACACAACGAGTTTGTGGGTTAGTTGAGTCCTGATCGGGGCAAATTCAGGGTGCTTATGTACTCTTAACATTTTTAATGCCAGGTCATCTGGGTTTATATATATATATATATATATATATATATATATATTATTTTTTTTTTTCCATTAAGATCATTTGCATCGTGGCATTATTTTCATGGCATTTCAATTAGGTATTTTTCTTAAAATCGTCGTTTAAGCTATTATTAACCGACAAGAAAAAAATAATTGAGTTAGTATGTGGCTGTGATCCATTAAAAAGAAAAGAAAAAGCTACATTCGTTTGCAGGGATTAATTTTATACAAGCAAACAAAAAGCAGTATATAGATCAGAAAGTGATTCTCATGGTCATCACGCGCAGAGCTTGTGCAAACAGAGAAAAACTTCATAAAGCTATAAAAGAAATAAATAGGCCCATGCGAAATATCTGTTCTCTAAATGAATAATAAATCAACCAAATGAAAGGGAAGAAACTGCAACAAATGACAGCCTATATGCAGAAGGTCAGGTGATTTCTGTGACGCTCTCAGAAAGTCGCATCCATTTTGTTTCCTTTATTTAAAAAAACACACAAAAAAAACTAATTTCAACATATTAAAGCAGTATCAAATTAGAAGAAAAATTATGTTTGAGAGGCAACTCGTAATTTTGAAGCGCTAAATTTTTTTCCATAAGTCTTTGGATGGAAACCTGATATGATGAACCTTAATAGTCAAAATATTGTATATAGCACCTTTAAGTATGTTTCATATGAATCTCTTTTCAGCAGTCTTTAAAATAAATGTTTCTCTTTATTCAAAATGTTTTTTCTCTTGTTTGTGAAGGGTTTCCTTGTGATACAGAGGTGTGGTTAATTGTACTGAATGTGTGCTTGTAATGATCATCAAAGTTTAAAAAGTATATAAAAATAATTTAATAATAATAATGAAATGACTTAAGTGCATTTAAAGTTCAACATTTAAAGTACAATTTAAATTTAAATCATTTAATCTTTTGCACACTTATTAATCATATTTATACTGATGTGTTGACTAACAGACCAAAGCACATTATTAAAGTAAAGATAAATATGCTTTAATGACAGTAGATCTAATCATGACATTTTGCATATTTTAGTGCAATTAATTATTTAATTAATTTAATTAATTTGTTCATTACCTAATATAAGAGTAATATTTGCAGGTATATGTTGAGGGTTATTTTTATTCATTTTTGCTTTTTCTTTTGTTTTTTTAAGAGGCACCTGACTTTGAGCAAACAAGACGTTCAGAGGAGCAGATGGGTAAGATACGTTTTACTGTACTGTTTAAATCTGGGCCGGGCTTGATGTTTGTTTTTAATTTAAAAAAATGTCTTTTGCAAATGTAAGAACCTTTTCACACCAAAAGTGAAATGACTGAATGAAATGTAGATTCAGATCTGTTAGTAAAGGACACTGCTAAAACGAGTTGCATGGGAAATATGATTCGCAGAAGTAATCTAATTATGCATGACCTTTAACACTGATGACGACGAGCTATATGATTTGTGAGGTTTTTTTTCCATGTGCAGAAGAGCTTCATGGGAAGCTAGATGAGGAGCGTTTCTTGTTCTCTCAGGAGAATGAGTCTGCGGCCTGTGATGTGCTGGATTTGACAGAAGTCATCTCAGTATTCGACTGCTCTGCAGGGTAAGAGGCTCTGCCAGTGACTGAAGGAGCAAATGTCTTTCTTTACTATCTCAAACTTAGAAAAGCATTCATGTAGCCGTGCATTACAGATATTATCATATAGACAAACCTGTGATGGGACACACTTGCTGCATCTGAAATCGCTTACTTCCCTACTATATAGTACACGAAAAACAGCATGCGAGGCGAGTAGTATGTCCGAATTCATAGCAT
>JAUCMT010000051.1:15140642-15153792 GCA_032357475.1 Enteromius thamalakanensis
AGTGGTTAAACAGGAGGTAAAATTCGTTTTGGGTATATCTCATAGGCAAACTCTGGTTTAATTAATCTATTATATATATTTCCTTTTTGTTCCTGTTTTTATTAAAGTACGAAGATGTATCATACAGCAACGATGATTTTGTCTTCCATAGTTTCGGAATTCTGCCTCCGCTTGCTAGTAATCACGTCACTACTAGAGCAAGCTTCTGATTGGTTAACGCGGCGCGAATTTTCGCCAAAATTCTGATTTTTCAACTTGAGCGTTTCGCGCCATTCGCGCCGCAGGATGTCTTTGCATTGACTTCATATAAATCATTTGCGCTTGACGCTTCATTCGCGTCCGGTGTGAACGCACCTTTAAAGGGATAGTGATGTTATTCTGCAGACCCCCGGGGCATCAGAGATGTAGGTGACTTTGTTTCTTCAGTGGAACACACATAAAGATGTTGCATGTCAGACATGTAGAAAGATATATAGGATAAGATATAAAGGACGCAAATGAAACCCTGTGGCTCGTGACGATACATTGAGACACGAAGCGATTGGCCTGAGTAAGTTGACATGTAACGCACCGGATGTTGTGAACGAGACTTTCATTGGCGCTCTGTTATATGTTTTTTATACTCTTTGGTACTCTTTGGTTGACTTCTACATCTCTGACAGACTGCAACCGTTTGAGTTAAACCTCTTTGCTTGTGTTCTCCTGAAGAAACAAAGTCACCTCCATCATCTTGGGACGCCATCACACTCTCATTTTTGGGTGAACTATGCCTTTAACCATAAAAATAATGATTGGTCTTTCACTTGTTTTTCTGAACTCTCGATCACTGTGAATGATGAACCTATGCACATTAATATTAGCAAATCTGCATAAACAACAGGACGTGCAGCTGGAGGGCATGTTTCTTCACAGGAATCAGTAGCAGAAGTGCAAATACCTGTGTTTTGTGTTGTTTATCAATGTTCAAACCCAGAAAACACAGGGAGCTTTTATCGTGTAGGAAAATGTGTTGTTCATAAGGAGTGAAAAATCAAGAAATTGACTAAAAAACACAAGACAGCGTGACTGGGGCCGGGAGAAGCAGAGTCGGATAACAGTCATCTGTAAAACTGTAACCATAACATGTTTTCTGGGTTTGACCGATATGAACATCCATACACAACACAAAACACAGGAAGTCTGAGCTTCTGCTACTGATTCCTGTGGAGAAAAATCACTGACACACAGATCTTCAAAACCATGTGATTGCTAACAACCTTTACAGAAGCCTGTTTCTACTATGGGTCAAAGAAAATAAGGATAAAAACATATTGATTTTTGTTGCAACTTTAAAGGTCTGAATTGGGAGACATTAAATTGAAACTCTGAAAGCATTCGAATGCGTCTCGTTTACCTTCTGTTGTTTGATCAGTTCATCTCTGGTCTTAAACACCGGAGCGTCCTCCACCACGATCCCCTCGGCCATCTTATTCACCTTCTCCAGCAGCGCTGAACTATACCTGCAAACCACCACACCATCACTGACTCACACTCACTTTCCTCTTTTTACTGGTATTGTGCAGCCCTGTTTGATCTTGCTCTGATATATACAAGTAAATAAAGTATATTAGTAATAATAAAGTAGTAAAAGTCATAGGAGTGCATAATGCAATTACAATTTTGAATGTGTTTGTAGTCTCTTCTCAGCGAGACGTTTATACAGTAATATTCCACATAGCTGTTTTCTATAAGCTGAATTTTCAGCATCATTATTCAGTCACGATCCTTCAAAGTCCTTCCTTGTTTGCTCCTCAGTTATTATTGATGCTTGATAAAAATTAGTGCTGTCCAACAATTAATCTAAAACCAATGTTTTTATTTAAATGTGTGTACATTTATTATGTATATATATATAAATAAAGACACACATACATGTATTAGGTTTATAATAAGTAATGATATATACAACAATACAGTGCAAAAGTCAGTAAGATATTTAATGGTTTTTAAATATGTTTCTTCTGCTCATCAAGGCTATAAATATATTTTAAAATGTAATTTATTCCTGTGATACAAAGCATCATTCCTTCAGACTTCAGTGTCACATGATCCTTTCAGAAATCATAATTATATGCTGATTTATTATAGAAATGTATTATATAGTGCTGGAAACAGTTGAGCAGACAAATATATTTTTTGGAAGCTGTGATTTTTTTTCCTCAGGATTCTTTGACGAATAATAAGTAAAAACAACATAATTATTTACCAAATATAAAACATTTCTAAAATGTAAATCTATGCTGTGGCTTTTTTGCTCATTTAATAGTTTTGTTAATAAAAGTATTTCTTTCTTTCAAAGAAGAAAGAATAAAAATGATGCTTGTATCACAGGAATAAATTACATTATAATATATATTCATACAGAAAACACTTATTTTAAATTGAAATAATATTTCACAATATTGCAGAATTTTTAATCTAATAAATGCATCCTTGATGAGCATAAAAACAACATCTTTAAAAACCATTAAATATCTTACTGACCCCACATTTTTGACTGGTGGTGTATTTTTACAAGTATACAAGTATTTTTTTCAAGAGCAGGGCTGTCAGTGTTTATATCGTTTATAAATCGCTCTGAAAGTGATATCGTCTCTTTGTGTTTTTATCGTTGTAGTTGTGCTGCTACTCTTTAATACTGAGAGGGATTTCTGTAACTATCCTGCTTGGTCTGCACTGATGCATCAATTACAGCATATTTACTGCCAGATTTCTTTAATTGTTTTCGCAGTGCATTCTAATTGTTTCTGATATAATGAAGATGCGAGGCGGTCAGTTCTTTTTTCTGACCTGCACCCCAGGAACACGTGGTTCGCCCAAACCATCGACAGCGAGAGCAGCTGATCCATGTGAGGCTCTTCATAATCCTCCAGGTTTCTGACTATAAAGTCCCTTCTGCTCTCCCAGTGTTTCTTGCTTTCGGAAACGCTGCGAAACGTCTCGACTACACCCGGCAGCTCCCTTTTATTCATCTTTTGTGGCTCTCTAGCTCACTGTTCTTACAGGTGACGTCTTCTACTTCCGCAGTTCTTCTTCTTCTTTGGTGCTTATGGCGGTTTCAAAACAACCTACTGGCGCATTACCGCCCCCGCCTGGACGAGTGTGGAACAGAACACATGACAAGAGGCGGTAGATGGGGAAAATGAGTAAATAAATAAAATAAAAATACAAACAAATAAACTTAATCTTACTTATTTAACATTATATTCTATAATGTTTATTATTATTACCGTTAATTAATAAAACAAGATCTGTCATAAACAACTTGGAAAAGCTTAAGATTTTGTTATACAGAGCCAATTACACTCATTACACCCATATCACATCACTTGTTTTTCCTTGATATTTACATCATGGAGTTTATGTGTAAAAACACAAGAAGCCAATAAAAAAAGTCTATAATAGGCCTATTGTGATTTAATATTTGACAAACCCTGTCTTGTCAAAGTGTTGACTACATGTTGTGCTCATAGCACAATTTACTTTATGATATAAACTACAATAAAAGTAAAAACGTTGTTTAAACTTTCAGCTTTCACAGATTTACCGCTAGTTATTATTTGAATGACACTGGTGTCTAATTAGGCTGGCAACATAATGACAACCATAAACACTCTTAACGTTACTTGTAAAAGATAATATACCGAGATCTGTTTTTATTTATGTGCTACGGTCTGTAGTTGTGGAAGTGGTGACGCTCTTCTGTCCCGATAAGGAGAGTTGCCCGGACCAACATGGCGGCGACGCTGACGTCGAGCGCTCGAGCGGCCAATGATATTTCTTATATAGTCAGTAGGCGGTACTGTCTTAAAGGGACAGTTGACCCAAAAATAAAAATGGTCATCGTTTCAAACTGGTTACCTAATCTATATAATGTAACCCGATTCCAAAAATTAAGACTTTGTAATTGTATTATATTAGGCTACATTTAAAATGCTTGTAATCCAACAACAGTTAGGTTACTTTTTTATTGATTAGCACATCGTTACGTTTCATTCACACAACAGCTGTTAATTCTATGTAACTAACAAACTTTTTTTGTTAGCTTGAAGTATCCCCAGAGATAGGCCTTATATTAATTAGTACATTTGCATTTTCAGGGTTCTCTGTTATAACCTATCACACAACCTCTTTTTAGTATTTTGTTTTGAGTATAATATTTTACAATTTATGTAATGTAATATTAAAAGCATTTCATGTTGCTACTAACAACAAACAGATTAAATCAATGTAATAATTGCGTTAGGTCAAAAGTATTCTGAAAGTTATCCAAAAAAAGCCTAAAATGTGTAATGTAATGGATTACATAACTGACTACAGTTTTTGTTGTGTAATTTGAAATAATGGACTACAATTTGCAAGTAGTCTGCCCAGCAGTGTCTACAATGTAAGTCAATGGCTACCAGCAGCTGTTTTGTTTCCCAACTTTCTTGGAAATATCTTGTTTTGTGTTTAACAAGAGAGAAAGAGCGAGAGAGAAAGTCATTCAGGTCAGTAAAAAGGTAAAAGGAGTTTTATTTTTGTGTGCACATCTTGTTTAAAGTCTTGTTTTACATGCATTTCCAAAGTTGCTACACAACAACACTGCATCTTTCCCTTGCTTCTTTTTCCATTTGCACAAAAAAAAAAAAAAATATATATATATATATATAGCACCTCCCTTGACAAGGTATGCATTCATGTTGCTACATACTGTATGCATTGTGTGATAGTTTTACCTTCCTTTGCCCCCTTTTCATGACAAAACAGATTGCTGTGGAAAAATAATGGCATGTTTTATATGACTTGGGAAAATCTGATGAGTTGACTGCTTGGTCAGGCCAACGCTATAATTTGGAACACAAATGTGCTTCAGCTGCAAGATTGTGGGCCTCAAGAGAAAGATTATTTACAACATCCATTATAGTCTAATATGAGTCATATCGTTACAGTCGAGGAAGCGGTTCTGACTGCTACATCCTTCAAACGCTTCGAAACAACAAGAGGCAGGTCTTCATGCTGCGTGTAAAGATGCAACCAATAACTCAGATTTACTTCTAACCACATTCTTAACATGACATAAGGCCCTTCCTGTTTAAGGAGTAGAAGTTAAACAAGTGTGCTGGATAATAACCTACTATATATTACTTAAACAGCTTGCTTACTATTAAAAATATCATAAATGATCATCTTATGTCACTGAGCAGCAAATAAGCATATAAGATTTCTGTAGGATGACTGAAAACTGGAGTAACGAAGCTTTGATCAGAGAAATAAATTATGATTTTCTATATATTCAAGTATAAGATAGCTATTTTGGAATGTAAAAATATATCACAATATGTGCTGTTGTTGTTTTTTTGCAGTCTTGGTGAGCAGAAGACTTCTTTCAAAAATATAAAACAGCAATAAACACATTTAATATTATATATTTTAATGTACATTTTTGTTTCTAAACCATTGCTTATTAATATGAATATCACAAATACAAATATTCTCCTGTTCACTCAAATCCCTTCCTTAGCATTCTCAGAAAGTATTTGCATGCATAGCTGTGCGTGCAACACCTTTTCTCAGCTCTGACTCGGCTGGTGTTTCGGTGGTTTTTCAGTAGCTGTGTGAAGCTAGCTGTCAGGTTAACATCGCAGAAGAACCACAGATAATCACAACACTGACTAGATCTGCTGCTTTATCACACTCGAAAAGGGTGATGCTTTAATAAATGCCACTTGAATATACTGATATCTGGCATTTGTGACCACAAAACCAGCCATAAAGGTCAGTTTCTCCAAATTGAGATGTATCTGAAAGCTGAGTAAATAAGCTTTCCGTTGATTTACGGTTTGTTATTACAGGGAATAATACTATTGTAATTTATTGAACCATACTGTAGTAAAGTACTTGATTCATTTGTTGTGGTAATTCTATAGCTAGAGTATTACAAAAAATGACTTTGCCTGGTACTGTGGTAAGTTTTCTACAACAAACTACAGGTTACTGTATTACAAACTGTAGTATGCTACAGTATTAATTACAGTTTATCAGTTAACTATAGTTAATATTACAGGATTCACTAATAAAGTGTAGTAACCAGCGTTACGGGGAAAGTTAGGTTTACATTATTACAATATTGCGTTACTCCCTAAAAACAGTAACTGATTACGATACTTAGTTACTTCTTATGGAAAGTAAGGCATACGGGACTTTTGCGTTACTTTTTAAATATGCGCAGAGCTTGAGTGTTTGTTTTTAATATAAGTCATATAATATTAAGTTTTATTTATAGCAAATGTAAAAGCTCTTTCACACAAGTGTCACGAATAAACCTCAGGCTGAAGAGAAAGTAAATTCACATCTGTAAAGTAGAATACAGGAGAAAGTTCAATACTCTTCAGCAATAAAAACAAAACATCACAACAGTTAGTTTTTGCTAAATAGTCATTTTTGCTTGTAACTGGATCAGACATTATTAGACATTATTAATAAAATGGGATACATTTTTGTAATTTAATTATTGAAGGTTTGCATCATACTTTGAATAAATAATAAGAAAAAAGTCAAATAAATAACGTTACTTCTTTGAAAAAGTAACACCGTTATATTACTCAAAAATTAAAAACTAGTTACGTTATTTGGAAAAATATTATTGCGTAACTCACGTCACTTGTTATGCCTTACACCCAACACTGCTAGTAACTATTATTATATATACTCTATAATACACTTTACTACAGATGTTCTACAATAATTTACTATAGTAAATCTGAGGGTGCAAAAAAACATCACCCAATGCATATTAGTAATCAGATATTAGCTTTCCTTTACAGTATAACATCTACAAAATATCTTCATGGAACACGATCTTAATATACTAATGATTTTTTGGCATACAAGAAAAAACGACATACAATTTGCTACAAACGATGTTTATCACTTATGCTTTTGCGCGTCACTTAAGTCTCCAGATGATGTTTTCTCTCGAGTTAGTTCTTGTTTTGCCTGAATCACACGTGACTTTGCATAATGTTCCCTCACGAGAAACTTTACACGTGTTTGTCTTCTAAACAGTAAGCGTCAGGTATCGACCCCCAAGCAGAAGTTGCTCGCTCGAGAAGGAAGAAAAGGTGCAACTGAAGATGTCATATTTGTTGTGTCAAACAGCATTTCCTCCTTCGTGTTTGTCCGTGGCTCCCCCCATCGGATTCACTGTAAAATGGTCGATTATTTCTGCGAACCGCCCCGTTCACTCATTTGAGGAGAGAAGCCGCTGACTTTCTTCTTCATGTCGCTTCTTGATGGACATTCTCAAACTTGACAGGTAACGCAAAGCGCTCCCGCCGCGTTTTTCTCCGCCGCGCGTGACGCTTCCGAGCAATAGCGGGGTTTTCTTCGCTCGCTGCTAACGGAAATTTTTGGTACGTCATTAATATGGCGCCAAAAGAGTTATAAGTGTGAGCTTATGTTGCTTTAGCTTGAGCCTCAGCCGGTCTTGTATCAAAATACAGATCATGGTACGCCACACCTGACAGAAACGAATTTTAAACGCCTGTCGCGAACGGCTTGTCACGTTAGTGCGCTTCACTTTGCGGGATTCTGAGGGAACGCTTTCCTCAAAAACAATTTTGGGGATGACGAACCGACGAGCGTTGCCCTAATAAGTGTGCAAACGCGAAGTCGACGGGTAACGGCGTCGGATGTGGATTCAATCCGCCGACAGTAACTTTTATTTCTGGCTGTGGAGGGGAAATTCATCTACATGTGCCTGGCCTCAGATGATCCCCTGATTTCTGCGTCGAGGACATCCCTCTTGTGCAAACTGCAAATAAGGTAAAGAACGGGTGGCATCTTCTCAGAACGGGTGTTTGATCTCCAGATGAGCGTAATGCTATCAAGTTCGCCTGAATTCTGGCAAGTTCTACAGAGACTGATGCGATTGCAAACCTGTCTGTCATTATGGATAAACTCTTCTGTGCGACTAGTAGCTTTTACTCCGCGACTGGTGACGCCAGTAAAGTTATTTTGAAAGTGCAGCCGAGCACGGATCGCTCGTTTAAACTCGAATCAGTGGTTTGGATTAGTGACATGCTAAGTTATGAGCACTGAATGGCCTAGCATGCTTCAGATTCACAAACACCCTGCGGGTCATCTGCCACGCCCCCTACAGTCTGCTGCTGCTCACGGCACACTGGGGCGTGACGTCACGCACAGGAGGCGTGGTCATCGGTGAGACTGCGTTTACTAATCTAGTTGAACGGGTTGAATGCTCGTGGCTAGTTGACATCAAATGTCACGCAGTTCTCTCAGATGCTGTAGACCACACAGTAGCGTCCTAATATAAAAAATACTAATACTATATTTTTTGTAGTGCTGTGTATATTGTAGTATATACTAACTATATAGATGTGTGTGTGTTTATATAATAATGTTTGTATTACACTAGTTACAGTTTTTCCTATCGTAACAAACCAATGGAAGCTTATTTATTCGGCTTTCAGTTTTTTGTGGTCCAGGGTCACAGATGTCAACATATTCAAATGACATTTATGGATTACTATAGTTGTTCAATTACCACAGCAACTATAGAGTTACAATGCCAAATTAATTATGTATTAAGTACTTCACTATAGTATGGTTCAAGAACAATATTATTTATTTATATAAATTACTATAATTTGCATGTATATTATTTTTAATGTGGGCTGGCGTCAGTGCTGGGTAGGACACTTAATCCAATCCAAAATCCAAATGACATGATTAAAGTTGCATTACATTACACATTTTAGGTAGTATATTGATTACTTTTCGATACTTTTGACTTAGCTTGTTTATCATGTGGCCATTACCGGATGTCAGAGAACCACAAACATGCAAATGTGTTACTTAACCATTGACTTATTCTCAGGGGGACTTCAAGTAAATATGCTCAAGTAAACATACTTCAGCTTGCTTCTTTGCAGCAGGCTTTTTTCTGAACTCTTTCCCAGTTTCTCTGAACTCGTCTCTGAGCTCTACAGGCTTGGATTTTGGTTTCTCTGATATTTGTATAACTGTTAGACCTTAGGGGTGCATGCTTTTCCAAATCTTACCATTTCAATTGAATTTGCCAGGGATTCATTTATACTCAAAGGCTGGTTTCACAGACAGGGCTTAGACTAAGCCGGGATTAGGCCATAGTTCAATTAGGACATTAAAGTAGTTTTTTTATAAACGTGCCTTAGAAAAAAAACCCTTACGGGTGTGTATCTTGAGACAAAACAAATGCACTGACATCTTACTACACTCCAAAATCGTAGTAACATACATACATAAAATGCATGTTTTATAGTAGTGCGTTTGGCACTAAATATGTTGGGTTCTTTTCCATGTAAGTTGTAATGTGCTCAAGTTAACAATATTGAATCTCGCGGAGCAGCTACATCCAGATAAAGTGTGTTTGTTCTCTGCTGTGTGATTGGTGGAGGAGGAGGCGAGGCAGTCACATGGTCACAGTGTGTTTCTCGTATGAGGGGGTTATTCATGAATGAAGCTCTGCCTGTGGGAGCTCTGCCTCTGATGTTCCCATCACCCATCACACAGTCAGTAGAACACAGTGCATCACAAGCTTTGAGTGCTGCAGTGTTTGTGAGGGATGCAAGTGGCCCTGATGTTTACGGTCAATAGCTGTCAGCGTTTAGTCCATCTGACAGACCTGTTTACATCCAGAGAGATGACGCTTCGATGTCAATAGCCCCTCGTGGGATTAATTCAATTGTTAACTTATTCATAAAGCAGAATCAGACACATTGTGTGTTTACTGTGCCTTCCAGAAGTATTCAGACCCCTTCCTTTTGTCACATTTGATCTTGTAGCCTTATGCTAAATTACTTTTATAATAATGTATAAATAAAATAAAGAAATAATTGCATTGCTATGGCCTAGATGTTTGTACACTTTAAGGATCCCAACAAATATATATTTTTTCCATTCCATATAATTATTATTTTTTTTTTGGATAATCAAAAGGTATGTCTGATTAATTAAATTAATAAAAAATAACGTTTACTAACTTTATAACAGCAACATAACCCTATTTTTTAATGCCAGAAAATCTTTTTTTTGTTATAAATAAATAAATATAAATTGATATAAAAAAGGTAGTAATTAGATAAATGCATAAAAAATGCAAAGTTGATGGACAACAGAGGTCTATTGTTAAAATTGAAACAAACCAAATATTGTGATATAACGCGTATTTTAAGCAGCACATACTGTACAAAACTAAGTTATATTTCTGTCAGTTTCTTTTTTCTTCACTGATTTTGGCAGGTTGTCATGAAGAGTTTATCACATTGCGTTTCTGTATATATTTAGTTTTCTCAAATGAAATGGCGAAAAAGATAGATATTGAGTTTTTTAAGACTCGAGCACATGTGATGGGATGTAAACAGGTGTAACGTCTGGTTCTGATACGGCTGTGCTCCTCTGGTCTGCGAGCATCTCTTTCTCCTGTTCATGTGTTCCTAAAATAGCAGCATTGGCTGTAGTGTGCAGGAGAGAACAGCTGAAGATGTCTCTCTCTCCCTGGGGGACTGCAGTCTATTCTGTCTCTCTCTCGCCCAGAATTCTCCTGTTCACATGCACTTTCTCTGCGGACGCATCCAGCATTGCTTGCACAGCGTTGGCTCGTGATGTAGAGCTGTGTGCATCCAATGCCAGCCCCACACTGCTTGCTTTCTCTCAGTAGTACACAGGGCCTGAATATTGTTTTGTAAGCTCAACCGATATGGATATTTTGGGGCGGATAAAAAAATACAAATATCGGTATATCTGCCGATATTCTTTGTGTATATTGGGGTGCAGTACTTTATATAAAATACAGTATATACATAAACAGAATTATATAGGCCTACAAACACATTTTTACCAATGATAACTCAATTGTGGGGATCAAACACTTATAACAATGTGACAAAAATAAGTAACGGGGGCATTGTGTTTAACAATTTAACTATAATCCTTATTATCTAAAATGAGATCAGTGCATTTAATAGTAAACTTTACTTTACACCGTTTTGTGAATTCAGTCCTCTTCTCATCGGAGATGTGAGATGCAGTGCTAAAGGTGTCTGTCGGTGCATCTTTCTCAGACACTTTTAAATGCTTTTACACTGCTGACATGCTTGCTGCATTAGCGTGCATCACATCACGTCATTATTTGTATAATTTATTCAGTCTTTTCAGTTATTTGGCCGAAGACAGAAAAAGCTTTTTTCCTACTTTCGGCTGAGCAATTTCAGTTGCCGAACATTCGGTGCATCCCTAGTTTGCACTCTTTGTAAACACCCCCTCTATTTCTGCTGACTTTGCATATATCTGTAGCTTTCTCCGCATTTGATTTTATATAACCAAACCAATTCCAAATTGTGGAGGAAGCTCCTCGCTTAACAACAGGCTCCTCAGCCTCACGTCCTCCTTCCACCATGCTTGTTTTCACTCCACACGTGAACAACACATCATCAAATAGACTTTTCGCAAGGAGACAAGTTGTTATTGTGAGGAGAATTTTCAATGGTAAATCGCAAACGGTAAGATGTCATCCAACCATGATAAGCTCATTGTGCAAGTAAGAGTTTGGGCACATTATTTATTTTGAGTCTTACCAAATAGCTGACGTAGCGTTAAATCATCATTCAACAGACTCAAGCCATCACCAAACTATCGTCTACTGGACTGGAGAAAGAACTTTCAAAGTGGACCCATTTTTGTGTTCATTCTGATGTTTGTCTTGGATTATTGTCTCAATGGAAGATCCAACCATGGCCCATCATGAAGTCAGTCAGCTTTAGATTCTTTATCTGTTGGTATTTGAGAGAATCCATGATGCCCTGCATCTGAACAAGATGTCCAGGACCTCGGCAGAAAAACAGGCCAACAATTTTAAAGATCCAGCCATGTATTTAACCATTATTTCCTGTTTGTACTGAACCCATCTTCTGGGTTAGCTGCCAAAAAGCTGTTTAGTTTCCTCTGAACATAGAAGCCAGTGTCATTTAAAGTTCTGGTCATGTCTGACAACTGAACATGCTGGAATTTTGGTTTTACTCCTTGTGATGCATGATTAAGGCCTTTGTTTTCTTTATATTTATAATACCTTGGAACAGGAAGTCATTGATTCATGCTCTTAGTTTCCCTGGTATGCTAAAACAAAGTAAATATAAATGGGAATAGACACTGCTCAAAAAAAATAAAAGGAACACATCCTAAATCTGAATGAGTAAAATATACTAATTAAATACTTTGTTCTTTACATACAGTAGACAACATTTGAAGTGGATCCAAAAAAATGATCAAAGTTGCCCCAAGACGAGCACATTTTGGTTTTATGTTTAAGAACAACTTTGATGAACGTTTTTGATCCACTTCAAATGTTGACTACTGTAGTTGAATGTGCTGACAACAGTATCAATGGAAAGCAAATGTATTAACCCATGGAGGTCTGGATTTGGAGTCACACTCTGAAGTGGAAAAACACTACAGGCTGATCCAACTTTGATGTAATGTCCTTAGGGGCAGTCGTGGCCTAATGGATGGGGAGTTGGATCTGTAACCAAAGGTCATGTTTTTGAGTTCCAGGTCCGGCAGGGATTGTAGGTGGTGTGTGCGCACTTGGATGAGTTAAACGCAGAGCACAAATTCCTAGTATGGGAAACCATACCTGGCCACGTGTCATGTCCTTTTCTTTTTTTTTACGTAAAACAAGTCATAATGAGTCTCCTGATGAGGTGGAGGATGGTCTCCTGAAGGATCTCCTCCCAGCATCTGCCAACTCCTGGACAGTCTGTGGAGCAACGTGGTGTTGGTGGACGGAGCGAGACATGATGTCCCAGATGTGCTCAATTGGATTCAGGTCTGAGGAACGGGCGGCCATAGCATCAATGCCTTAATCTTGCAGAAACTGGTGACACACTCCAGACACATGAGGTCTAGCATTGTCTTGCATCAGGAGGAACCCAAGGCCAACCGCGCCAGCATATGGTCTCACAAGGAGTCTGAGGATCTAGTCTCGGTACCTAATGGCAGTCAGGCTACCTCTGGAGAGCACATGGAGGGCTGTGTGACCCTCCAAAGAAACACCACCCACACCATTACTGAC
>JAUCMT010000051.1:15168876-15183143 GCA_032357475.1 Enteromius thamalakanensis
ATCGCTGATGTTATTTTCAGTCAGAACACATTCACGCGGCATGATTTTGAATCGCAGACAGGTCCAGATATATAGCAAATATCTCACGTGTGTCGGAGATGAGATTGTTGACAAAATGAGTTGTTCCCACTTTAAGTTTACCAGTTTAGTATACTACAAGTACAATGAAATAAATGTATTTTTGTTTTTTGACCACGCTTTCAATCAGTTCTGTCTAACTATTGATATGAATGTAAGTCTGTTTAATAAACAGATAGAACTGTTAAACCAAGAAATTAAAATGTGTGCAAAAGTATTATAGTGATTGGTGTAATATTATTAGTAGTAGAAAAGCAAACATTATACTTCTTTCTGATTTGCTTTCAGCAAATATGCATTTATCATTTAAACAAATCTTGGAGTAAGAAACAGAAAATACATCATCAGTCTGGATTTTGGGTTAACTTTAATCTGGTTCTAAGATGTTTACTGCAGGTTTTACACCAGAAACTCCTAACCATAGTGATTTCAGTTCGTAGTTTAAATGTAAATGGCGTTTTCTTTCAGGTCAGAAACTTGTGCTACATGGTCACGCGCAGAGAGAAGATCAAACACTCTTTATGCAACCTGCAGGAGAAGATCTTCAGCTTGCAGATTCAGCTCCTAGAGAAGAACCTGGTTGGAGGTAAGGAAACTCTGTGTTATTTTGAAGCAGGCGATTCCCCAAAGTATAGTTCATTAGGAACGTTAGCCACAAATAGAGTATTAAATAGACAAAAAAAATTATAGTTTTATTTTGTGTACTTTGTTTGCAGTCACTCCTAGCCTTTTACAAGACAGCATTAAAAGTTGACTAAAATAGTGTAATTAATAGAATATAATATTCAGTTCTGAAACAATCCATAATAAGCAGGTGCATTTCGTAATAGTATCATGATTGGATAAAATGAAACAAGCATCCACCAAAGTCTCGCTCTTTGCAACCACTATGTGCCAAACCTAAAAGGACAATAGTCAAGTTGTTAAACATTTCTCAATGCAAGATCGCATAGAGTTGAGGTCTTTCACCATCAGCTGTACTTAAATTGCAAAAAGATGAGAAATGATTTGGATTGTGAGATAATGTATTATGCTAGGTTTCTCAAACAAATCTAATTGCTTTCATTTTTAATGCTTAAAAGTGTTCTGCATTCATGAGACGTGCTTTATTGTTTTGGTCTCTGTTGACCCTTTTTCTCACACTGCTGTATGAAGGAGCAGCATTCAGTCCAGTCCCTCGATGCAGTGTTCATTATTCCTCAATCTCTGACTCAGCACTTCTCTCTACTCCCTGGCTTTCTGTCATCTGCTGTTAAGACCCATATTTATTCTGTCTTTCAAAAAAACACACAGACTGGCATGCGGCCGACAGGCCTGCGAGCCTCATCAGCACGGTCCTCAACCCTCAACAAGAACACTGAAGGTTAATCTATACATTATTTGCCATACGCAAGATACACTACAATCAAAAACCTCATGATAATAAACAGCTGATTGTGTTTTTGTGATCTTGATTTAAAAACAAAACAAAAACCAAAACCTTCATTGTAAAGAATTGCGCTGCATCATACCACTATCGCAAGGATACCACACATAGCATCTCGCGAGATCTCGTCACACCACCACGGTTTAGAAATCATGCACAGATTGTGAAGACTTAGAAACGTATTTTTATTTATTTTTTGGTGTGGCTCAATCCAAAAATCCTTATTCTTAAAAAAAGCCGTAACTTCTGATGTGACAAGTTTCAGGGACGGCCCAAATCACAGTCATAACATTTTAACTCATTCCTAGCTCAAGCCAGATCCGAAAACCTCACAGCCACCCGTGTTCAAACACTGATTAAACTCATTTAAATCTTCTCCGATACCCAGTTTTTATGACCGAATCTATTGAGCTGATTCTTTTAGGCTCCCACTGAATGATTCATTTGTGAATTGGACTAGTCCAGAAGATTAAACTTGTAGCAGCCAAAATCCTTATTATTCAATAAAACAGACATAGTGAGTCAAGTTAAGCATAAACAGCCGAATGTGTCTGGTTTTCTCAGCCAGGAGCCAATTAATGTGATATTTTTAGATCATAATAATAATCAGGTGGAGCTCTAATATCTGTTAAATGCTCTCATTTATGTTGAATAAGGCATCTTTTTTAGGTGAAAGTGCACAGCTTTAAGATCTGATCATTAATCGATGCACTACGGTTTTATACCAACTCCGAGCATTTCCTGTATGTCTATGAAAGATGACTGAGCCAATCAGAGCAAATATGGGGTGGGGTGACATGTTCAGCCCCGGCCCAATCTGCAGGCTGCGGACCGGTGTACTTGTCTGAATCTGGTGTTAGACGAGGGGAATATTCAAAATAAGGGTCTCAGGATGGCTTTGAGAAGGGCTAAATATAATTTTTAATATTTACAATAGTTGAGATGACAGCTATAAGATGTTTAATTGCTCATTTTAAGTATTTTGCATGCTCTTTTATGTTCTGCGCTTAATAGATAAAACTCTGAGAGGGGAGAAGATTCATCGCAAAGTCAGAGAACGAATTAAAGAAAGGAGGAAGAGTAGTCCAGAGAAGAAAGACAAATGGAGATCAGATGACTCTCTATTCACACAGCTGGGTAAGTGTGTAACTCTGTGCTCGCTTTCAAAAGACTTTTATTCTCTGAAAGAGATGAGGGGAAAGTTACTGTTAAAAGTAATGCAACTCCATAAAAAACGTAGATAATTGCATTAGTTTTTCAGGATTCGTACAAGGTGCTTAAAGTGCTTGAAGTACTTGAATTTGACTTCCTGGAAAAGTAATTGAATGTTTAAAAGGCAATATAAATGAAATCAGTATTAATTTGATATTTTCTCACAAAATTAACGGTGCAGCTCGTCTGATATTAATATTTCATCCGGCTTTTGAGAGGCTACAAGGTCTCACGATATTGAGGTTAAAAGTGCTCTTGAAGCAGAAAAGTTGATTTTGTGGTAAAACATTATAAGTCACTTTAATAAGTAAAGCGATAACTTTGTCGTAGTATTCTTTCAAGTTGCCACAGCTATTGCATACTTTGCATGTGCTGCACTTTACATGTAGCATTTTGTTTTATTAGTTTATTTATTAGAATTTGAAAGATAATAACGATATTGTGATATCTGATTTTAGTCCTTGAAAGTGAGAAAAATAGTGCTTGAAAGTCCTGGAATTCATATTGCAGTTTCTGAACGAACCCTGCTTTTAATAGAAAGTAATGCATTAAATTAATTTTGCATTACTTTTAGTCTGCTGGGCTGGGCTTGCTTATTTGTTTATAATAGAAAAACAACACAAACCTTTATTTTTGGCAACTGGGATGTTTGTTTTACATCAAAACTGAAAATAAGCCTCCCGCTGAAGGAAGTGCACAGCGATAGCAAATACAGGCTGACTGCTTGAAAGGTTTAAATCCTGCTTTGTTTACAGAGTTATCAGCATAACGGCTGCACTTCTGCTGTTTCTGCAGCGCCATCTGCTGAATGTAAAAGTTAAATTCAAACCCTAAACATAATGCATGTTCATTATAGTGATATAAAGTAGTATTACTGTGTATCAGCGCATGATGTGTAATGTAATTTCTCCCACAGGTTTCCCCAAATCCTTCCCGCTGGACGGTTCTCTGTTCGACAGCTGGCTGGCTCAGTCCGTTCACATCACGGCAGATAACATGCTGAGCCAGTGGTCTCTGTCCAGAGAGACACATGACCCGTCGGTGAGCCTCCTGTCAGACCAGCTCCTGCAGGGCGAGGAGAGCCTGCTCAGCCTCATGATGGACCACTCCATCAAGTCTACCTGGAAGACGCCTCAGCTGGGCCGCAAGCCGAGGGGAGCGCCGCGGAGTCGCAGGAAATCTGTCTCGCTCCCGAGAATCAGCTCCGCCGTTAAAGGCAAGGCCTGGTCCAAGCGAGGGGAGAGAGTGCGTCACGTTCACCATCATCACACCCGCAGCAGCGACGGCAGACCGGACCCTCTGCAGCCCGCCATATCCAAGATGGACTCGTGTCACATCTCCGAAGAGTGTGGATTGGTAGTGGATACGGAAAGCGGCAAGCGCTCGCAAATGGCCTTGCGTCTGCGTCTGCCGAGACAGGGCAAGTCTCGCTCTAAGAGCGACTCGACGGAGACCTCATTCCCCAGCAGCACTGGGAACAACACCTCCACACCCGACACTGAAACGGATGGCTATTTCTCTGACGCTGAGCAAAGTGACAATGAATTACGCTCGTTTAGCCGGAAGCTGCGCTTGCCCCAACTGCATGCTGGGAAGGAGGAAGTAGTGCGGCGAAGCGTGCTTGCCTCCTAAAAGCATTTTGGGATGCCCGTGTTTCTCCCGTTTTTAGACCTACAGTAATGAGGTGTGTTCTGTTCTCGCTTCATGTGTCATAGTACACTACCAGACAAACGGATCTGAACGGTAAGATCTTTGTTTTTGAAAAGACGTTTCTTCTGCTCATCAAGCCTGCATTTATGTGATCCAAAGTAAAGCAAATCAGTATAAATTTAAAATATTTTTTACTATTTAAAATAACTGCTTTCTATTTGAGCGCGTTTTAAAATGTAATTTATTTCTGTGATTTCAAAGCTGACTTTTTTTGCACGATTACTCCAGTCACAAGATGCTTCAGAAATCATTCTAATATTTTGATTTGCAGCTGAAAAAAAAAAATTTTATTTAAAAAAATAGTAATATTATTTAGATAAGTTATGATCTTTAATTATATTTCTATTCATTAAAGATTTAATCAAAAAAAAATACTTGACTGTTTTAAATATTGATACTAATATTAATATTCAGAAATATTCCTTGAAAAGCAAGTGTATCAGGATGATTTCTGAAGGATCATGTGACACTGAAGAGTGAAGTAATGATGCTGCCTCAATCACAGTAATAAATTACAGTTTACAAGTAAAATATATTTGTAAAAAGCAGTTGTTTTATATATTAGAAATATTCACAAGATTACTGCTTTTGCTGTATTTGGATCAAATTAATGCAGGCCTGGTAAGCAGAAGAGACTTTCTTAAAAAAACATGAAAAATCTTACTGTACAAAAACTTTTAACTGGTGGTGTATATTAGTCCGTCGCCTACATTTATGCAACTGTAACCATTTGTGCTTGACAAACAGCAAGAAACGAATAAGTCTACATGAACACTGTTGGATGTGTCCTCTTGGGAAGCAATAGGGTCTGTCCTGCAACAGGGACGATGACGTGGGCATTATGACGTCTGTTCAGGTTGTGTTCGTTTTATATGAATACGTCTGTCGTGTGTCTCCAGAGGATGCGGCTGCTTTAAAATGATGTACAGAGAAAATATGACAAAAATAAGCACAAATAGCCGTCTGGGAATGTAGCACACATGTACCTGTCGTATTCACCGCCTCATTCGCTTTTACAGAGACTAAGACGTACCAGAATCACACAGACATCCATGCAGTGGATAGATCACCTCCTGTCATGGGTGAATCTCACAAACATGTTTGTACGAGCCTGCTGTAGGTGCAACAAGCATGTTTTTGCATTTGGTGAATCCATCTCGAGTGGTCCAAAGTTGTAAAGTTGGTCGCTTGACCGTTTTGAATTTTTCTAGTTTTGAGTGGATACTTCTGTCTAGTGGCATTGGCAAAACACCACAATAGTCATCTTTGTGTCATGGTGCACAACAAATGTTTTTTTTGTTTTTTTTATGGAAACATTAGTGTCTTAGCTCAGAAACATCACAAGACTGGTCTTTTTAAATTCATAGCGGTATTCTGAGCAAAATAGTACCCGATTTTCCAATGTCTGCAGTTTTGGGCGTCTTACCATTTCATTTAAGAAATAAAAAAAAAAATGTTAAGAATATCATCAGACATATCATTATCAAAGTTGGTATGTGTCTTCGGCACCATGCTCTGAAGGTCCTCAAAAGGTTTTGGGGCAGTTCCACCTTATTGGTCACAAATTATAAACATTTCTTGCAATAATAACTTTTTTTTTTTTTAATCAAGCAAATCCAATTTTGCCTTTCATAATTTCTTGAATCATGTTGAAAACATTGATACCCATTATGCCAAAATCTGCATTACATACTTTTTCGATCTACTCCTGCACCACTGTTTCGACCGTCACCAGATTTGGTTCGGATCGTCTTCAGACCATTCCGGCAAAAAATTAAGGATTTAATTTCATTAGCTGAAATGGTTTTCATTTAACACATGAGTTTTGATGGCATGGTGCCAAACTGCATATATAGTTTATTCAGAATTCTGCATATATATTTAATATTTAGTTCAAGGAATGGTCATGCATAATAAAATGTGCATTTTAGATACGTTTTTGTTAGCTTCAGTAGCTTCAAGAAGTAGCTTCGGGACCATCTTAAGCTAAGACACTAAGGTTACCATAAACATCTGTATGACCCAAAAATTTGATGTGCGCCATTACAAAAAGACAACCACTGTGGTTAAAGAAGTAAAATAAAAATGGTGGTTTTGCAGTGCAAATAGATGGAGATAATAATGCAAAAGATTTAAAATGGTCAATTTAACTACATTTGACCACTTGGGATATTCCAGTTACAGCTAATTATAATCTTCTTGTGAGATTCACTCTGATACCTGGCATTTTCTTTTTCACTCGTTTCAGTTCATTTGTTCAGAAAGAACCGTTGTTGTTCTCCATTAAAGCGTGCCTTCTGTAGCCCCCCCCAAATCAAACGAATAATCAGCATGTTTTAATACAACAATGGCAATCAGAAACGAAAACCTGCTGTGGTCCAAAAGCTTGTATGTAAATGTGGAGGTTGTAGAGATTCTAGGTGCCTAGAAAACAGCATTGACCCAACAATGCTAAAATCATCAATCCAGCTTTAGCAAAGTGCTGATCATGAACCAACTTCCGTCAGTCAAAATGGATTCGCATTTACAAAGTGTCCTCAGGCTTTGCTAATGTTTTCCCTCTGATTGTGACGTCTAATAAATCAACCCATGGTGTTTATCTCAGGGTTATAGAGAAGTGATTGCAATCATCTGAGAAGCTTATCATCTGCAATCATCTGACCATCGTCTCCCAGTGTAATGACAAACCTGTACATTCACTAAACGACGAGTGTTTCTTTGCCAAAACGTCACGTTTTGAGACCATCGATTCTCAGTGTAAAGCTGAAGCACTTAGTTTCTTTTCTTTTATTTTCTATGATGATGCCAAAGAAAAGCAAGTCAGCATATGCTCTGAAAGTGGATGTAAACTTTGTGTCTGGATCTTCTAAAGATCCCAGCCTGCACTGATGTCCACCCGTACACTCCTGGACTGCATCATCAATCGAGCATCGTCCCCATACGCGAGCTCCAGTGATGCTCTGTCCAGAAATGTCTCGTTTGATATGTAGCGTCAGTGACCGAAGGGTTAAGTTCACCCAAACCCAGTTCTATATTCAGTCTTGTGTCGTTCCAACCCTGTTTCGCACTAAAAGCGTCCAAAAAAGTAGTCCATGCGCAACATTCCAAGTCTTCTGGTGTCTTATGATGCTCCGCCCAAATTGAAGCATCTATTTCCCGAAAAACCTTCCCCAGTCCCCAAAGTTATACGTTTGCGAATAGCATCGTAACCAAAGGACTTTTCATCAGAAGACTACAATATACAGCACACAAATCACTGTCATTTTGTGTTGCACCGAAGAGTCGTTCAGATACGGAACGACCTCTGAATTGCTTCACTCCTTCATTGGCTCAAACCGCGACGGCCGTCTGCTGTATCCGTACAGACCACAGACAGCAACCTGTACAGATTTCATGTATCTTAGCTGCTTTAATAGGGACTAATCATAGCGCTGGTCATTTGCCGTTCTCTGGTTCAGTATGCACCCGACGCAAACATAGAATACTGTGCCTTTAGTGACCTAGTTTCAGCCTCCTGCAAGAGTTCACGCTTTATCATGCTTCGTTGCCGTTCGTGTACCGAAACTATAACATATACTCTACGTAATCTCTGTAAATGTTCAGCTTCTGTGCAATCATTTTCCTCCCATGACGAGTAGATCTTGACACTCGTATGTTGTTAGTGAACCGTCTGCTTGAACAACAAAGGGTAACTAGTCTTTGCATTTGGTTATTTTTTTTTTGTCTCTACTGTTGACTTTCACCAGAAGGGTGACTAGCTCGAAATTATTGAGACCATCAAGGGGTGTGCGATATTGACAGAAAAACGATCTCTCTCTATTTTCCGTTTTTTTTTGTAGCTAATGATAATTAGGTGATTAGCAGTGACCGAAAGGAACTTTTCTTAAAATTTTCCATATCAAGTAGCACTTATATGTACTTACAGACCGTTCAATGCAGCTCAGAGGTGGCATGAATGCATTTACACTGCAATCACAAATGCACTGTGTCCTAACCAGACACAACGTGACAGGACTCCAGCTACAAACAAATTGTTGGACTGGACACAACTATTCAATGCAACAAAATCAATCAAATATCACAGCCAATCAGAAGCATGTGTAGGCGGAGCCTCTCAGAAAGCACACTGCACTCCCAGTAAAATGAATGTTTATAATCTAATTCAAAATACTAAACTTAACTAAAAGTATACTGAGTGACTGACACCATCGCTATGAAACACACTTGTTAATTAGCGTTGAGGTTTTAACGGTTTTAACAACTTGCCGTAATTTATTTTCAGTATCTGAGGAACACTACCTATTGTTGCTATAAAGGTCACACAAAATGATATTCAGGCTCACATTAGACACTTTTAATGTTGAATAAAGCACATAATACGTACCTGATATTATCACTGTCATAGTTTGAATGTCATTTTTCCACGACATTGCAGAAAATAGAAAATAGTATCCGCCGTCGCTTATCACAGAGACGCTTATCGTCTGATTAGGAACCTGGAAAAGACATTTTTGATGTTTTAAAAATAACATTTGGGATGAATAAATATCCAAAATAAAACAATACTTAAGTAAACTCAATCCACCAGTAGGTGGCAGCAAGTCTTTTGTCTTAATGAGGGAGTCGTTGAATCATTCGCTTGCAAAAACTTGGATTCATTCAGTAACGGGCAAAAATGTTTTTGCTATGACTTTCTATGAAACTATTTTTCTTTCTCTTTCGACTCATTTATTATAAAAAATACGAAATATATCACATTCGCAACTGCGCTGATATGTGTGAAAACAGCACTTACAGTAGGCTTGTGTGACATTGCTGAACATGTACAAAAACTCGCATCTACATCATGCACTTAGACATAGTTTTGTTTGTTTTTTGCAAAGCGAGTGAGGTGCATCAGCTCTCACATCACTAAAAACCGCAATTAGTATAGTAATATCCTACATCGCACACCCCTAAGACACGTCTTTTTTAAGGGTTGAGTGGTCCGTCTTAAGCACATCGTGCCGTGCTTGCATACGCAAACGTTTTGAGAAATCAAATATACCACTGGGCCCATGATGGCCCATTCATTCTTCTAATGGAACAGATTATTGAAGAAAAGTCATATTTCATCCACAGAAATAAAGTGAAGCCAATTTGTAGGAAATTACCCTTTCTCTTTTGCGTTTATAAAGATGTCTGGACATCTTATTATTATTAAAGACAGCATGAATAAGATTCATTACAGAAAGAACTTCTACTTTTAAGGGTTTCTTTAATGGTTTTTGGTGAAGCGTGACCCAGATATCCTTCAGTGTTGTCGTTCACTTCCGAGAAAGATCTCTCGCTTGTCCAGCTGCAGCTTTTGCGGTCATATCAAAATCCAACTCTCCTGTCTCGTTTACTATGCAGCGTAATTTTCCCACAAGCCCCTGTCGTTCTCTCCTGAAAGAGTAAAGGAGGCGCAGGAGAGGTGAAGCACTTGCAGTCCATTAAGAATCACATGTGTCCTGTAAATCTATCGACATCTTCCGCTCGACACGGTTAGGATACGATGATATGAATGTTGCAGGAGTTTATCCTTCTATGTTCTTTGTTTCAAAGAATGTTGTGCCATTTGTTAATAGCAGAGAAACCTATTGAACATATAATTAGAAAAAAAGAAGAGCTATTTTAAATTATTTTAGGCTTTTTTTGCAATATTTATTTTCTTGTATTGGAAATCTTTATAGAAGGAAAAAAGACAAGTATTTTTCATCAGTGCAAAAACCTATTTTTTCCTTTTTGTACATTTTCCATGTTAAGCAGTCTTTAGAGCAATATAATGTTCATGTGACTGTATGTGCATGCTGTTTGTGATGCCTTAATAACAGCTCCCGTCCCATCATCAGCGCTCGGCTGTGGTTGACCAGTGCAGTCAATAAAGCTGTGCTTTCTGTCTACAACGACTCTGTGCTCTGTCTCGCACACAACACAAACACACCGCCGTACATCATCATTTTCAGGATTTTAGTGGATGGTTATACAAGTGGGTGGCGACAAATGAGGGAGTCATTGAATTATTCATTCAACTAATTCATTCAGGAGTGAAACAGACACATTAATGCCATTAAGTCACATAATTAACATTAAGTTAAGCATTAAGCATGGACACAGCCTGCAAAAGAGCAGTTTCTCCCGTACTGTAAAACTGTTTACAGTGTTTCCCACGTTTAATAAAGCTTTGGAATAAAACTCAGACACAAATGCTTAGCTCTAGCCAAAACAAACACTGGATTCAATTGGATTTATCTCAATTCAAACTGTGGATGGCCAAGTGTATGATATGTGCAAGGACACTACAAAGAGCAGTGTTCATTTTGACAGCAAATTTAGATTTAGTCTTTTGATTAAAATGGCATTTAGTTTTAGTCATCTGAAATGTTTGTAGTTTTAGTCTAGTTTTAGTTGACTAAATCTACAGTAAATCTAATGGGTCGAGTGTAATGCATTTAAGCATTTCTCTAAAATTTCCAAACTCATTATGCTTGACTATAAAGTTTTATCATAATATACACTGATTTATCTGTGGAGACACAACATTCCATTATGTTCAAATTAAATATGACCACTGGATATAATATTTGGATATCCAGTTATAAAACCACATCGCTTCCATCTTTATTTGACACTCTAACTCTATCAGACTCTATTCTAATTTTATTCTTTAAAAAACTTGCCCCTTTTTGGCGTGCACGCTATTTACTAACTGCTTGTTTTCTAAAAACTAACCCTAGCTTCTCTAATCTTTTGTATTTACGTTTTCTTTATTATTTATAAAAAGTCCTCTAACACTATCCTGCTGTATTTCTTTTCCTGTGTTCGTTTTATTTGTTATAAATGACTAAAAAGAAAAAAAATATATATATATACATATATTTAACATTGATTTATATTAAATATTTATCTTTCTGTATATATAGATTATATAGCTTCCAAATAAGTTAAACACACCTTCTTGGCTTGTAATGGCAAACAAGGCTCTTCTCCAGGTCAACAGGCGGCGCTCTCGCGAATGGGACCAATGAAAGTAAGCGGAAGTGTGACGTCAGCAGACGTACTATCAACATTAAAGTGCGTCGAGTCGTGTTTAGAGAGGCTCGATTAATTTCATCATGCCTGAGCGCGAGTGTAAGTATTAAATCTGATTTATTAAGCGCTTGCGGTGTGTGTATAGTCATATATGAGACTATATATTCTATAAGCACACGTTTGATGTGTGCGCGAGCGACGCGACCATAGATTGTGTGCAGACTTCAAAGAGAACTAACGTTAGTGAGATACCTGCGATGTACAAGACGATTGTTTTAGTGAAAATAAATAACTCACTAACACAAATACAGCAAAACTGGAGCCAGTAACTGTAACGTTATTATCGGCGAAGACGACAAGCACCATCAAAACAATACACGTTTAAAACGTTTTATTTTATTATTTATTTATTTTAACTCTAATAAAGGTCACATAGTTTACCTCAGAATGTGTCCCGTGTAGGTTAATTTATTATTATCCGGAATAACAGTCACACATTTTACAAAAGGAACTCACTATAGTGTAATTCAGTGTAATAATCGTTCATATATGTGTTTTAATAAATAATACTGTACGTAAATGTTAGTGCTGGACAACAATTAAGTTAATATGAAAAGTTATGTTGTTTATATACTTTATGTAACTATTTGTACTGTGTGCTTATCATGTTTATTAAGTTTACATGTATATGTTTACATGTGCACCAAATCAAATCTAAATTGAATATACCTATTGACGCATTATTTCACCCTTTTTGTTTTCACTGAAGTTACTTGAAACATTCAGATATGTATAAAATCACTCGCTGTAAATATATAACCTCTCATCTCTGACCTGTTTAAAATACTGCTGTAAAGGGACCGGAAAGCATCAGAACGAGATGAAATATCAGATGAGAGCAGCAAAATAAAGTCTCTGCCATGTTTTTGTGCCTCATGTGGAATAGTTCATGTGTATTTTTGTGGCGATGAATGATGATTTGATCACATGTAATACTCGCTGTGGTATAAAGATGTGTATTTTTTTGTTTGTGCGCGTCTCTTTCAGCTGATGTTTACTCCAATCCTCTGGCTCCGGATGGCCATGAGGTGGAGGACCACCGGTCAGCGCTTCAGTAAGTGCTCCTCACCACCACTTCGTCTCAGTATAATGTGCTGATGACCGCTGTAATGATAGACCACCCGTGGATGGTGGATAACAGGGTTTCTGGGCAGAAAAAGACACCTTTGTTCATTGTAAAGTCTTTTAAATTGCTTCAAATTGGAGCACAATGTTGCATTCATCGCAAAACAATAAATATCTTCCTCTGTATTTTTATTTTCCATTACAAACATACTTAAATCAGGATAGAGATTACTGAGATTTACTGTTTTGGTTATTCGTTCATCTGTTCTTGTGCCTCATTGACCATCTGTTTGTGATCCTCAGATCCAAGCTGACCAATGATGACTTCAGGAAGCTTCTGATGACCCCGAGATCCACGCCGTCCTCGGCTCCACCCTCCAAAACACGCCACCATGAGTACTTTGACTTGCTTTTTAACACTCGCCTACAATCTTTCTTTGATCATTTGATCATCAAGTCATTGGTCACCAAAACAGCTTAATTACCAGACTTAAAATCTTTTGACAAACTGTTTATCTTGAATATGTTTTTTATTTGGAAATGGTACTCTAAATAAGAAACTAAACTAAATAAGATTACCAGCAGGTGTTGGTAAATGTATTTGATTCATTCATTCATTCGATTCGTTCAAACTGAAGTAACTGCTCACTTTATGAATCATTGGTAAGCACAATATGTTCAAAATGAATCTCCGCTGTGTTTCTTGGAGACACATGATTCAACTTTGACCCTAACCTCTACTGTATAAAATGTAAGATGATGTACAGGTCTGGGGGTGGGGCCAGCGTTATTGTTTCACGCCTTCAACTTACAGCTCTAATATAACGCTTTTGCCAACTTGAACAGGAGTTCTTGTTCTTTATGTGCTACGCTTAATTCATACTCAATAGCTTCTACCCAGCTACTCTATACAGCCCTACACTGCATGCTTCCATGATAACAGTCTGACAAGTCAGTTTGACTTCTTGTTGTGGTGAATTTCCCAGGATGCCACGGGAATATAACGAGGATGAGGATCCCGCGGCTCGCAGGCGTAAGAAAAAAAGGTGAGTTGAGGAACAGTGATGAATAAATCCTCCTATATTACTACAGCTGCTGCATACATTTACATCTTTCAGATGACTTCAACTTGTCCTATCAAAATACACAGAATATTAATTTCTACTGTATTTACCTCATATAAATGCAAGCTTTTTTTTGGAGTGGAATGTTAATTTGATTTTTTCTCACAAATGTTGTAGAGTGATTTTTGTGTGTCCTAATATGATGTGTTTTTTGTCTGAAGTTACTACGCTAAACTACGACAGCAGGAGATGGAGCGAGAGCGCGAGCTGGCCGAGAAATACCGCGACCGTGCTCGAGAAAGACGTGACGGTGTTAATAAAGACTACGAGGAGACGGAGCTCATCAGCACCACCGCCAACTATCGAGCCGTGGGACCCACTGCAGAGGCGTGAGTGTCCTCTGCCTTTCACTTCATATCAGTTATTTATTACTGTGTGTGATGTAGGGTTGCACAGGGGCGGAACATTTCCGGTAAATTTACATAGTAAGTTAAGCTTGGGAATTTTGGAAATATTCCATGCTGGAAACTTTCCATGGAAATAATGGGAATTATGGAAATTAATGGGAATTTAGGAGAACTAACTGGGAATATATTATT
>JAUCMT010000051.1:15205480-15216178 GCA_032357475.1 Enteromius thamalakanensis
CACTTAACGTAAGATATATCTTAAGAGTCTTCTTAGCGCAGGAATAGTCTGCGTTATCGAGAAACCGGGCCCAGGTCTTTTCATGACACCTGAGCCCTCATCTTATCTGACCACTAGAAGTCCTCCTAAGAGTACTTGGGAGTTTAAGGTGAAAGGTAAATAAAAATGGCTTAAAATGTGTTCACTCTCAGGCTATACAATATTTAGAGTCTTCATTGAAATGAGTGATTGCACACTTCATTTGGAACAGATCACAGTATCAGCAGTGAATGGGTGCCGTCAGAATGAGAGTCAAGCACCATTTTCAAGCCAAAATGGCTCTAATTAAATGTACGAGTAGGTTTTAATGTGAGAGGACAACAGGAGATGGATTGTGGGTGCTTTGAATAAAACCTTTACAAATATAAAAGTTGTGTCCAGCTGCAAGCACATCTTACGAGACGTTAAATATTGGCTAAAGGAAAATGCAGGGGGAAGTGTAAAACAGCTCAGACTCCTCCTGGACAGATGAGTTTGATACTCATTATGGTTTATTGTACTAATTTAACTAAAAATTAAACTTGATCACTTGAGCAGATATTAAAAACATCAACGTGTAACTATGTAACATCAACTTAACAAAATGCTCCAAAACCCAAAATAGATAAAGAGAACCTCAAGTGGATGCAGTGGTTCTTCCACTGTAGTACATGCAGTTATCCTTTTTTAATTTGAATTTCATAGAGAAAAATGTGGGTCGAACAATTATGCAATAAGGCGGAGCTTCATATGGCAGCGACAGCATTAAAACTGCCCCCTTTCTTCTTCTGGGTTTAAAGAGTTAAGGTCAGCGTGAAAAATGACCTGTGTGCAGCTGAAGGTGGATTTTTGACCAGAAGGTCTTGCTTTGTTAGGATTTAACAGGTTTGTGTGTTAAATTTTGACTGACTTGTCAATTATCAAGGATACCATGATAATTACAATTGCATTACCAGCGGCTACCAGAGAAGATGGACACTAAACATTAGAATAGACAGAGCAGCCTTGTGGTAAGATCTGTGATAACACATAATTAAACTAACAATCAGAGCACTGACAGATCATATGAGGATTCAGGGATTCACATTCAAAGTGAGAGAAATCTTCTCTGGTAATAAGTGGTAGGGTCCACAAACCAGGATGGTTTTACCATAAAAGAAGCATGCAAAGATCATAGGTTAACATGGACCAACTGGCAAAAAACAGGGTGTTAAGTTACCAATCACTGGCTTCTATGGGTGGATGAGGAGTCAGTGAGTTTAATTTGAGACCAGGGGTTTGTCCCAATGCACACTCACAGTCTTGGCCACTTAATAGTGTGCACATGGGACAGAAAGTGGATGCAATGGGTTGGGTGCCTTTTCTTTTGATTTAGAAAATTTAGAAAGAATTTATCCCCTAGAATAGAGATACTTTTCTTTGTTATTTTGACATGTTCCCCCTCCTGAAGCCATGTATGTAATCTAGATTGTTAATAAAACCTGTTAAAGGAACCTGTTAGGCTGTGGCAGGGCTCGTTTCTTTAATATCCTAAGATTGTAACATTTGCACCACTGCTTTGTCAGTTAAAAGGATTACTGAACAGACATTTAAGGGTTTATATAGTGGAAAATATTAAAAAATTAATATGTGTGTGTACATATCTATCTATCTGTAAAAAGTGTGTCCTATTAGGTATTAAAAAGTTCTGCACACTTTTAGTCTTCACTTGAAATCCTGAGCCAAATAAGGAAATACATGCAAGTAGAAAAGTGTCAAAATACAAGTGTACCCAGATATTCTTTACATCTTTTAAATCTGATTCATAACATGAACCAGATGCTCCTTGGTGGTCTTTACAGTGTGGGCAGGAGCTATGTCTCGTTGAAAACTAATATTTAATTATTTCCATTTAGAAAACAATCAAAAATGGCAGTCCTTTTCTCTGTACTTCACATTGTTAATTGGTACTATTAGTATTAATACTGTATATGGGTTTAAAATTAATATCTCTCTATAACCAACATGGATTGAGAATTATATTTACATAATTCTGCAATTCGGCCTCTCATCAGACTTTGTTTAACTGATGCTCTTTTGAGTCTGGAATCAAAAAACAAACAAACATGGTTACTACACTTTTACCATAATAAAAAAAAACAACTGGAAAAAAACAGAAAAAGTCATTGGAACTTAAACTGCTGACAGTCTTTCTAAAGCAGACAGATCCAAACTGCACTAAATATCAGCTGAGGTCCTGATCAGCCATATATTTAAGACTTATATTTAAGACTTTATATAATTAGTTACAGTTAAGTCATAACATTCTGTATATCCAGCTCCATAATTTAGTCACTCTGTCCCAGAAACAATTATTATTATTATTTTGCACAGAATGATCAGAGAACAAAACTCTCTGATGAAGATTATGATGACTGCTCCAAATTGCAGCAGAGATATGATCGTTTAAACACTACAAGTTTTCGTGGAAATGGCCTCAAAAGATTCCAAACCCTTTTTTTTTAATTGTAATTGACTGAACCTGAACTCTCTTGCGTATGATGCTAAAATATAGCCTAATTGTGACCCAGGAGCAAAAAAACAGTCGCATACACTGATCTATATAGAAAATTATATATAGATCAGTACCCAAATATCAGTAGGGTATTTAATAAAGATCAGGTCCATGAAGATAAGCTGTGATTTTTTTAATGTTTCTACAGAAAACTTCATTTTTGTTTAAGTAATATGCATTGTTTAGAACTTCATTTGGAACTTTAAATGTGTTTTTGCATCCAAATTTTCTAAATATTTTTTTTTATGATTTTCGAAAATGTACCTTTTTGTGATCCAGGGTCACAATTCTTATTTCTATTACTTTAGGCATCATAATCAGTACTGAACCATTCACCAGAGCTAAAAGAGAACGTGCAGTCCATCATGTTCCGTTTTACCGTAAACCATAGTATAAGCGGATTTTTCTGTCGGCTCGGTCTCGGATGTTGGTCAACTTCTACGGGTAGTAAACCTCTAAATTAATCAAATGCTTCGTTTAAGATCCAGCAAGATGTATATGATTTGAACCTAAGAGGATCAAGACAGTAAATTCTGCAGAACGCTCTTCTCGTTTACATTATCGGAGTTACATGGCGACGCAGAGGCGAGTCGAGAAAAAACATCATTCATCTGCGTTTACACGTTGTTCTTCCATGCCATTAAAGAGTCGTCGCAGATAGGCTGTGCTCAAGTATAGATATGATGTAATATCTAATATCTGACGCTATTAAATGCTGTTTGTTACACGTTTTCGCTGTTATAGCCGCTCATCGTGGAGCTCGGGAATGTGAGTGCGCGTTTATTATGAGGATTGTGAGTGCCTGTGGAAAGTGTTAGAGAGACTGTTCTGTACGTGGCAACGACTAAAATCACTGCAAAACAGCAGAGGAGTCGCTATAAATTTACATCTGCCCTGTGTGCCGTCACACGTTCACACTTCCAGCGCGAGACGAGGTAAGAGCACTTTTATTTTAACCATTTTCGGCGTGCCATGCAACACAGTGACTTCTACCTTTTGACATCTGACCTTTAAATAACTCCTGGTGCTACAATGTTTCGTGTACGAACGTTGTGTTCAGACTATTGCAGTGAGACGATTGCTATGCGTTGTATAATAGTATATTTGAACCTGTATGAAAATAAACACGGTACGTTTTAATTGCTTGTATGTTATATTGTTATTTCATTTATATCCTAAACAGGCTACTAGCTTTTTCTTGTTGAGTTTTTCTTTCAGCATGTGTTAAATGAGATGCTAGACTGTTTTATATTTGTCTTAATATTGTATTAATTTGTCCATTTATACTGCTTTACATTTTATCAGTGGATTCAATAATATGAACATTATTTAGTGTGTTTTTAGCGGCATACATTCAGCTACGGATCGTTTTATGAGAGGTATATATTGTAGAGTTTGGCTGATGTTCTTCAGCTGTAAGCAGCAAATCCTCTCGAGAAGGACAGAAACTTTTCTAGAAGGTGACGTCATCGCTCATGCACTCAGAAACATTTGGGAGTTTACAGTAGGAGTCGGTTTGCTCTTGTCTAGCAAGTAGTTTTGTTACTACAGCATGTTAATGATATTTGCTTTAAGTTAAAGTATTTTATAAATGGTGCTCTTGATGTACTGGGATGTGAAAGTTGAGCTGAATTTAACAGACAGATGAGATCAGATCCATGGTGAATTTCGCCATATTTTCTCACACCGCGTCCTCTTTCAGTGACCTGTCACTAATTAAAATCTGTACAAGGTCTGTTAAAGCAGACCACAGCTGCCGCAGAGAGACAAACACCGCTGAGTTTACATTACACTGAGTTTAATTTGAAAGTAGGTGTGAAGGCAGTCAGGAGTGAGTTGAATCTGATTATGTGTGATTTGTTTGAGTTAAATGCTTGAGTCAGTTGTACATTCGTGCAACTCAGTAACTTACAACTATAAAGGTAGTAAAAAATGACTGAATTCTGTCTGTAACATTTTAAATGCTGAATAGCTCTAATTAAATGTTCCTCAGGTTATCATACCCACTTACTGCATTCCTGTTTCAGGTCTATCACAGAGAAAGCAGATTTTAATAGGAACTTTATATAGAATCTTTTTTTAAGCAAGTCACCTTAATTCACTGAAATAAAAACTGAGCTGAATCATGAGATCTTTAAGTGCCTGACTATTTTAAAAGACTTTTTCCATTTTGAGTTCTGCTAGTTTCCCCCGCCCCGTCGGTTCTGGCAGCTTGTAGACTTTGACAGTAATGACCGGTCATTAGCTCAAAGCTTAGTTACTTCCCACCCTCACATTTTTACCAAAATTTGAAGCTTCTGTTTGTGGCTGTGACCAATTCCACTTGCGCTTTTGTGATCATAAAATCAGCAGTAAAAACCAGAAAATTAAATCTTAAAAATGAATAGAACCTAGTCGTTCTCCACTGTGTTTTCTAATTAAAGCAAAAAGGGAATTAAAAAATATCTAAATATTATTTTGTGACACAAAGCTGAATTTTCAGCATCGTTCTAATATGCTGATTTATTATCAGTGTTGGAAACAGTTGTGCCACTTAATATTTCTTTGAAAAATGTGATTTATTTATTTTTGGGATTATTTGATGCACAACGTTAGCACATCACAGAAGTATTAATTTCTTTCAAAAACAAGAAAGAAAGAAAAAAAAGAGTCACTGACCCCAAGCTTTGGAACAGAAGCATATACCTAAATCAGGTTCTGTATAAAATGGTCATACTCTTGTTTTAAGAGTATTTTTGTTTTAAAAGCTCTGCAGCTGTTTCTTGACCCATTTGTGGTTAAGCACCAAAGAACTGGCATGGCTCAGTATTCAGTGTTAGTCCTCAGTAGTAAGCAGACTTGGTGTATAAGAAGTCATTTTTAACTTTAGGGATATAAAACACATCTGCACATTCCTAACAAGTCTGTTCTGTTTCTTTGTAGGTTTTGTTTGACAATGGCAAGGTTTCTGGTGTTAACGCTGCTGACTCTGTCCTCCTTCTCTTCTCCCACACGAGCCGAAATCTTCACGTCAATCAGTACACTTACTTTACTCCCTTTTTTAGTTGCATGAAATTCATCTGGTGTTTAAAATCTGATAAGATGATATGCAGAAAGTGATCCTTTACATGGGACCGGCTAGCTTTGCTTGAATAAATGTGCCTCTTTGGTCTTTCTCGTTTCATAGGCCAAATGACAGACCTGATCTTTACAGAGAGGGAGCTCGTCCAATCCCTGAAAGAATACATTGAAGCTGAAGAGATGAAACTTGAAGCTGTGAAGAGGTGAATATTTAATATTTGATATATGACTACACATGAACCCTGACTCATCATTTGTCATTTTCTTGGCTTCAGCTGGGCTAATAAACTGGATATGCTGACACGTGCATCTACATCGGATCCTGAAGGCTTCCTGGCTCACCCGGTGAACGCCTACAAGCTGATGAAGAGACTCAACACCGAGTGGACAGCGTTAGAGAGTCTGGTGCTGCAGGACCCTTCAGATGGTACAGTATATCAGTGTTTATCACACGGCAGGTTTATCATTGAGAAGTACTGAGGAATGTTACAGTCAAAACACAGAATGGATTGCACAGTAGATTGATGATAGTTGTCACTGTCATTTTGTGCCATCTTGTATTTCTTGGCATTATCTTTTAAGCCTCCTTTTGGGATGTGATAAGACTATTATGCTGAAGCAAATGGTGAGCATGTTTGAGATCCCAGAAAAAAGCAAATAAAGTTAAATTATTTGCACATTTATATATTAAGTAGAATTTAATGTTCTCTGTACTTTTACAGATTTCCGTATCACCACATAATGAATTACTAATTACTAATTACAACTACTATGAATATATCCACATTTATATATTGTACTGGCATAAAGCAACACATGCTGTATAGCAAATCTCAAATGCTTGATTGTTGTTGCATATGAAAACTGAAATCAGGTATTGCAAACTTTAACATCAAGATTTAGTTTAGCTTCTTTGAAAAAAGGTGCAAATAGCATTTAGTTCTGTTTAGTGAATGTCAGTGTGTGACGTCATGACAGCTGTTCACTTATTTTCACTCTTCAATGTGAACATGTGTTGCAACATGTTGCCACGTTGAGTTCTTGAGACTGTTTCCACTGGAAGCGATAACGTCGAGTCATTAACACTGGAAAAGACCCTGACCGGGTGATCAGGACCAAATACATACGTGTATATAAAAACACAGACACTTGAGGTGTGGTTCACCCTAAAAATGACAATTCTGTAATTTACTCCGCCTCCAACTAAACATTTGCTGGTAGGCTTTGACTTTCGTAGCAGGGGGAAAAATGCAATGGCTGCCGGCGACTATTTTGTTACCAACACTTTCACAATTTCTTCTACGTTGAGCAGCAGAAAGAAACTCCTACAGGTCTGGAACAACATGAGACTCAGCAAATAACATAGCTTTGTTTTTGAGTGAACTATCCCTTCAAGTTCGAATCATTTTAGTCCGTGAGAAGACATGCTGCTGGCAGTGCTAGATAGGAAATTGTGTTATTAAAAACATTTGACAATGTGATAATGCTGTTGGCCAATGAGAATCATGTTTTCAGTGAACTCCAGATGCCTTCAAGTCATGTGTAATAAAAAGCTCTTATTTTCTTTTTCTTTCTGAAGGCTTCATATCAAACATGTCTGTGCACAGACAGTATTTCCCTGACGAGGAGGACGAGAAGGGAGCAGCCAAAGCGCTCATGCGTCTGCAGGACACATATAAACTGGACTCGGAAAGTTTCTCCAAAGGCAAACTGCCAGGTCAGAGGCGGTACTCTGGTAACTCCAACTCTTGTTTTCACACTTCTTGGTTTTATTTTGATCCAGGCTCTGAGTTCTGTTAAAGAGACTGCGTGACTTTAAAAGGCAGATGCACAAGATCAAATACACTCTCACTATCAGTGGGTTTCTGAGACTTGGGCCTTAATATTGGCTTTATTAGAAAAAGCTGAACCAGTGGTTATATTTGCATTTAACCGGTATAAATCTCATAGTGTACACGATTTAAAGTAACACTTGGTCCAGTATGATATCCATGCTTAAACCTGTGATGAATCATGTGACGTTCTGTCTGCAGGGGTTCGTTACAACGCCGAGCTGACCGTGGATGACTGCTTTGACATGGGCAAACTGGCCTACAATGAGAACGACTATTATCACTCAGTGCTGTGGATGCAGCAGGCACTCAGACAGAGGGACTCTGGAGAAGATGCCAAGACTGCCAAAGCCGATATTTTGGATTATCTTAGTTACTCAGTCTATCAGATGGGTGACCTGCCACGAGCCATCGAACTCACTCGACGCTTAGTGGCCATCGGTAGGCCATGTCTCTCTATGTTAGCAAGTTGACGCTAGATGATCTGGGAAATGCAGTAGAACATAAGGTTTTCAACGAATTTCAACGTATGAAAATGATAATGAAATAAGTTTTGTATTTTATTCCATTGGTGTTTTTAGTTAAATAAATATATATTTTTTTATATTTATTTATTCTTTTTTTAAAAATCTGTAATATTTTGTAATGTGATGTGCAGTCACTACCGAAACATGGGATGTTTTTTGTCAGAAACAAAGTAGATTGAATTATCAACCAAGATGTTATGATAGTGTTTGGTTAAATCAATGCATATTCAAACTAATAATTCCTGAAGTCGGTATGATCAACTTTTTACCTTTTATAAAGAAAGATTAACAAAATAAATAAATTAACAGTACACTCGAAATACTGTTAAATTTGTAATTGTTATTGATTTACCTTTAAAACTTAGCAGACGTAACTCTTAAAAAAATAGCAAGAAATATATTTACATAGATTTAAACAAAATCTTATATAGACAATATAGGGTGAAAAATTTGGGAGAGGAAAAATACTCAAAGTATCTGAAAATACAAGGCAGAAAAGCAGTCATAATAGCACAGGTATATTTGCATTAATAGACAACAATACATTGCATGGTTCAAAATCATTCATTTTTCTTTTTTATGCCTCAAATCATTAGTATATTAAATAAAGATCATCTTCCATAAACAATTTTGTTCATTTCCCTTTGTAAATATATCAAAACCTCATTTTTAATTAGTAATATGCATTGCTAAGAACATTATTTGGAGAACTTTCTTACAATATTTAGATGTTTTTGGCACCCTCAGATTACAGAGTTACAAATAGTTGCATCTCATCCAAATAGAATCCTATCCTAACAAACTTATTTATTCAGCTTTAATGTGATATATAAACCTCAAATGAATATGTGATGCTCAGATGAGATTTAACTGCACAATTACTAGAAATATGTACCTTATATAATATACAATTTGCATATATGATGTTTCCAGCTCTTGACTTTGAATCGAGTCTGTGATATGGCCAATATATATTACATGGAATCCAAAAAGAAGTTTCTGAAGCATTGTGAATTGTGTCCTGTGCAGATCCCAGCCACCAGAGGGCAGGAGCAAACCTGCGCTACTTTGAGCGGCTGCTGTCTAAAGAGCTGAGGGGCCGGAGCCAGCAGGAGCCCGCGGATGAGAGGCCCATTCAGCTGGACACTTATGAGCGGCCCAAAGACTACCTGCCCGAGAGAGAGGTGTACGAGGCCCTCTGCAGGGGAGAGGGGGTCAAAATGGTGAGAACAGCTTACAGTATGTCCCTGAAGCACAATGAGGGACGTATTTGCCCTTTTTACTTTTATAAGCCTTATTTTAGTCATTTACATTGTCTCTTGTTTTAGACGTTGATTATATTGTTCACTGCTGGTCAAAATAATTAGAATATTTATTCAAAGACTCCTAAAAAAAAGGTATCACAGTTTCACAAGTGTAATAAGCAGCAAAAAGCGATCCGTTCACATAATAATAATAACCATTGATAAAAATGAATAACAACTAAACATCAAATCAGCATATTTCAGAAGATCATGTGATCCTGAAGACTGAAGTAAAGATCCTGAAATTCAGCTTTGGTCACACTTTTACACTTACTGTACTATGAATTCACATCAAAAAGAGCTAGTTTCAATGATGATCATATTTGATAATGTTACAGTTCTGTATTTGTGATGAAATATGCATCAGTGGTGAGCATCGAGGGACATCTTTTAAATGCATGAAAAAAAGTCTTAATTATTTTATAGTAATTTAACCTAAATAAATGCTTCTTATGCAGAAGTGAAGGGGACCGAGGTTTAGATTAATCGCACTAACATGTACATAACGTTTAAGTTTTGTGACCTGGTATTTTTGAGTTGGTTTCAGACGTGTTTGCAACATAGAAATGTATTTATCTAAAAGAAAACAAATGTAAATATTCAAATCAAGATTATAAGGTTTTATAAAAGGTTTCTTGATTTCCCTACAGACTCAGAAGAGGCGTAGCCGACTGTTCTGCCGGTATCAGGATGGCAACAGGAACCCTCGTCTGCTGCTCAAGCCCATGAAAGAGGAGGACGAGTGGGACAGTCCTCATATCGTCCGCTTTCTGGAGGCCCTCTCCGATGAAGAGATCGAGAAGATCAAGGAGCTGGCTAAACCTAATGTGAGTGTGCAAACCACAGACACGAGCGGTCACCCCTAAAAATCACTTTCATGTTTCTAAAATAATACAGCACACATACCATATACAGGTGCAGGTCAGAAAACAAGGGGTTTTGTAACTTATTTCAAAAAGTGAAACTTTCCTATATAATAGACATTACATGTAAAGTACAACATTTCAGAAGTTTTTGTTTTAATTTTGATGATCCAGTATCTCTAAGCATTAGAATATCGTGTGAAACGAGCCCTGGCCGAGTATTGAGTGCAAACATTAACATACATTAGAGAACTTGAACTCTTCTGTTGTCTTTTCTTTTTTCATTTTTTTTTTATTGTAGGAAATATGTTTGGATTTTCATGCTGTAAGTGCTAATCCACAAAATGAGTAAAAAAAACAACTTTAGAAGTTTTTTACTTTACTTATATTGTGAAAAGGTTTTTTGTAACTTATTTCAATCTAGATTCATATTACATTTTAATATTGCACCTGTGTGTGTGTGTGTGTATATGTTACAGGCAATGTGTGAAATCCGGCATTCTATAGAATGCCTGACGGTTTTAGGCAAAGTGTGAAATA
>JAUCMT010000051.1:15243754-15259511 GCA_032357475.1 Enteromius thamalakanensis
ATGATCTCTATGATAATTAAGCCTGTAGTGAAAGGAGAATATTCTAACTAGTGAAAGTTTTGGGTCGAGGCAGACTATTCATTTCTTACAAAGTGCTCTTTAAATAAATCTAAAATATAGAGCTGAGTTGAACTGGCCTGACCTTCCACTTCCTGTGAGCAGAAATACAGTAGATGCTTCTAACCAATCAAACTGTGTGTTCATCCAGCGACCCCTCGTAAATAAAACTGCAGGCCACAAAAACAGGAGATATCTGACCATCAGAGTTTCCTTCTGTTGCTTCATGTCTCTGCAAGCCTCACTTTTAATGAACCAACCGCTTTCATGCAGCTCTCTGAAGCTCTGAAGCTGTCAAATCATAAATTCGATACTTTATGAGACTATATTTAAGCACCAAAACGAATGTAATGTTCTCAGACACTTAACTGCACATTATTTACAGTTAAACCAAAATGTAGGATAGTTTACATTTATATTAAGTGAATAAAAATATACTAGTAATGTGAAAACATATTAAATCATGTTAGCTTTGGTCCTGGTCATGCAAGGGGTGGTTTATACAGAATGCATCTAAAAAATGCCAGACATGTCGGGAGGAGTTTTTAGAAAGCACAGCACAGAATGCCGACTCATCATGTTGTCATCAAATGAAACAGTTGCCATGCCAACATTTTCATAGAAAATTGATGGAATTGATGTTCTGTGTTCACAACTTTCAAACAAGGCTTTGCCAAGCCAACATCAAGGTTTGTTCACAAGTCTAGTTACCATTGCAATGAACCCACGATGTTGACAATGTCAGTTTTTGGGTCACAGTCCAGTAGAAGTTTTGAAGAACCTGGTTTATGAGTGTCCAGATGCTCAGGCTCCATTTTTCCTGTTCTCCTCTTCCAAACACCAGCAAAAGAAGCATTAAACTACTCCCACCAGTCACAATAGTGATCATTTATAAAGCTTAGTGACTGATGTGTTAGTGCACTTCCTGTTTTTTATCAATTAAATATGTGCAGTCGCACATGAACAGAGCTGTTTATTTCCTGTTTACAATCTTAAGAAGATAATTTAAGCATAAGAGTAGTATGTGACCAAATGGTTTAAAATAGCTGGCCTGAGATATGTTCATCATTTTTATGACTTCAGAAAGATTTTTTCACACACTTTTCCAAAAATGATTATTTTGAAGCGTTGCTAATGATGTTTTGGATATGTTCATGTCTGGGAAACATTAGGGATTAAAGGGTTGAAGAGGAACAGGTTGTAGATGCGAGCGAGATGGGAGCTGGAGTTTCCTCAGCAGATTCTACAAGGGCTAAATATGTGGCTCGTTTGAAAACCGTTGGGGAAAAGAGTCAGCAGAACTCAGGCGCTGCCAAAATGACATCACATTTTCATTTCCTTTTCGGCCACTTCTCTAGAGACCATTACACATCCAAACAGCGCTGGCTGTCGTAGCGTTCAACTGTGGACAACACGGCTGATGTTTATTGATTGTTTATTCTGTGGTTCCGTATCCTTGGTTCCCGTGCTCTGTGAAGTCACCTAAAACATGACTTCATCACCTGCAGAAAGCCTTGCGTTTGTGTTATTCTACATGAGCTGAAGCCCATGCCAGCGTTCTTGGCAGAAGTCATTTCCTGTTCTCGCACACAAAGGATGGGCGAGCGCCAAATTTCTGTGGAAAGACTGTGGATCATGGCTGGACATCTCTACAATTACCATATCCCACTAGAGATGAGGAAATCAGAAAACAAGGGAGTAGTAAACTAAACAGAAGTGAGGCATTTTAGAGAAAGCGGTAACAAAAGACAGGAGGCTGTGAGTGTGAGAAGAAGACAAGGAAGTAGAGAAGGATGTTTATGTAATTCCTCTATCCAGCTGTTTGGCGAAGAGGTGAAGAATGGGAATGAAGAGTCGTGTCTCACTCTCCTACATGTGATCTTCATTAGCGAGGAATATCTCCATCACAGCACTGTTTTCATAATTGATAATAATCAGAAATGTTTGTTGAGCAGCAAATCAGTATATTAGAGTGATTTCTGAAGAGACACTGAAGACTTCAGCCGAACATCACAGAAATAAATCATATTTCACATTTTAGTTTGACTGCTTTTACAGTTTTTTTTTTAATAAATGCAGTTTATTTATGCATTTACGATAAAAAAAGCTATCAAAATTATACTGTATCACAAAAGGATTAAAATATAATTATTGCATCACAAAAAAGACACAGTAGTACTGTTGCAACAAAAGTACAGTCCCACTTTGTGTTAGTTGTCTTGAAATACTGTGTACTTAATAATAAAATAGTGTTCCAGTTGAGTTCATGTTGAGTTGCTAAACACTTCCTGCTGTTGAGGTGGGACACGAGTAAGTGTAGGGACCGGTTTGGTGGTCTGGTTAAGTTTAGGGGTAGAGGTAAGGCCAACAGTATAGTATTTTCAAATATCAGTACAATAAAAAACAAGTATGAGCAGTTATTGCTGTGCACGAAGCACCCCTATGTTGTTCATATTTTGGTTTTGGTTTCATTTTCTTATAATTAATGAATCCCTTATTTGCTCAACGCCTACCAAATGATTCCCTCCAGGATTTTTCCAAACCTCTCTTTTGTGTGACTCTAATCTGTGGTGATTGCCCCGATTGCCTTCTTTTAATTTCATAATGTCTGAGAAAGCAGTGCTTTATGTACAGAGTTCCTGGGGAAACCGCAGCATCATCTAGTGCTGAAGAATACATTTGCATTTTTATTCAGACTAATGCGATAAGTGGGTGGACGATATAGTAATGTTTCATGTTGATGTCAGCATCATACGGCTTGTGATTTGTTTTAAAACTGAATAATTTCAATGATTCATAGTCAACTCTTTCTTTTGAGAGACAGTAACTTCATGCACTTTGGGATTTAAATCTTTGCAGGATGTTTTTATTCACTTAGAGCTGAGTTACACACGGCATGGAAGATCCTTTTCAAACATCTAAAAAAGAGGCACTATAAATCTAAGTAATAGTTATGGACAGTTAACTCTTGCATTGCAGGTGTTCTGTGCAGGAGCTGTCTGAGCATGATGTGGTGTGTGGTGTTGTTCCAGGCAGCGGAGTATAATGTGTTCGAGGGCATGGAGCTGAGAGGTGCACCCTTGCTGGTCGTCTGCCAGGGAAAGATTGTTCTGGAGGACGGGAACCTGCATGCGACCGCCGGCACTGGACGCTTTATTCCCTGCGTCCCATATCCGGACTTCGCTTACAAACGTGTCAAGGCCAGGAAACAGGTACAGCAGACCCCGATGACCCTGGACACATGCGTGACAGTAGCTCATTTGTTTAACAGTGCATTCAAAACAGTACTCCAGTGGAATTCCAGTAGTTTTTATTTCTGCAGTCCATCACTATTTACTCTGGGAGAGTCAAATCTATGTAGTTCTTCTTGAGGTTTCAACGAGAGTGAATGTAGACATGTGATTTTTGCCCTTTAAACTGTGGCTCCTCTATCATGCCAAAGACAGACTGAGGGAAGCAGAAGGTTCAGAAAGAGGATGAACAAAAGTGTTCACAGGGTTTAAAATGAAATGATCGCACTTACACCCAAAAACGAAAATGGTGTCACCCTTACTGTGCCAAACTCATTACACTTGCGTTCAAGATACAAATGAAGATATTTTTGATGAAAGCTGAGAGATGTCTGGCCATTCGTAGAAAGTCACATCATTTTCAAGCTTCAAAAAGTGAAAAAATAAATAAATCAATATAAATTTAATCTAAGTCATCTGTAAATAGTGATGGGAAGTTCGCATCATTTTACCGACTCTTAACATTTTAGTTTCATTCATCAAAATGAAAGAATCTTTTTTCGAGTCATTTGTTAATTTTAGCAAAACATAATTAAAAATTTAAAATTTTCATTGTGATAATTCTTTTCCATAACACTAAGTGGTAACAAAGGAAATAACAGCCCAGTCTCACAGCAATTCGTAAATTTTACGAGATTGCTAATTGGTACAAATTCATGTGATTTTCGTTAAGTTTCGTATTTTACGAGTTGCCAATTTGTATGAATTTGTACAAATGGCCTACACCAGACCCCGCCCCTAAACCTATCGTTACTGGGGATTAGAGAAATCGCGCAAAAACGATTGGATGAGGTCATACAAATTTGTACGTATTAGTACGATTTTGCCAGCTCGTACGAATACGTACAAATTGGTTGTGAGACTGTGTTGAAAATAACAAATTGGTTATTATTAAGTCTCTTTGTGGCCCATACTGCATTGGTTAAAGCTTATGGGCTTGTCACGTGATGAACGAACGACTCAAACCCGAAGACCGGAAACAGGTCCGATAGAATGTTGCGCACGCGCGACTAAACGAATCACTCCCGAGACGACTCATACTTCCTGAGTCACACTAAAGATTTGTTCAAAATGAATGAGAATAACCCATCACTAATACAGATTAAATTCACACTGATCTGTGCGTATGAGAAATCTGTTCTATCCCAAACATTCAGAAATATCTTCATTTGGGGTTCTTATGGGTTTGGAATGAAATGGGTGTGAATTACTGGAAGAGCTTGCTCAATGAGTTTGTTTCTTCAATGGATCGCAATACATCTCAATAATCCACACCATTCCAGTCACGCATTATGGATGCAAATGAAGACGTAACACGATTGATGTATCTGGAACCAATTTCCAACACAACATGAAATTTACAATTTATGTGAGCCCAGTTCCCAAAAACAACCCACACGAGGATAAATGCATCCATGGAATGTAATTACAAAAAAACCCAAACCACCTTCCTGTATGGATGGTGTGCTGCTCGATCCCGTATTAAACTGAAGCGCTGTGTTTGTGCTTCTCCTAAAGCTGGCCATTCTGAAGGCGGTCCCCAGAGGCATGTATGACGGCCCCGTGTCTGAGTTCTCAGCCATGTCGAGGGGCGGCACGCCATCGGCCTCCACCCGAACCTCACCCACCAAAGCCCCTTTGAGGAACCTGCACCAGTCCGGCTTCACGCTGTCAGGTAATGCTTCAGACTTCTTTATGGCGTGATATTCTGGCAGATAGTGGGATGAAGGCGTTCCTGTAGCTGAAATAACAGAACATGCTGCTATAGTAGCAGTGCCAAGATCACGAGCTTGATTCCCAGGGAATGCCTAGACTGAAAAAAATCCAAAAATCTTGAAAGCAGTGAAGTTCGCTTGGGATAAAAGACAAATGTGTACATGAGAAACATCAGCTGTGTTAATCCATAAAATGAGTCTCTCTTATAAACTTTTTCTTGCTTACAATGATATATTTTTTATATTTCTTTCTGCCACGGAATAAAAAAACAAAAAAGTAATTTTTATTTCACAATGCTGACTTTTTTTTTTAGAACTGCACATTTATATTCTACAGTTGTGAGTTCTAACAATTCTTGAGAAAAAGTCTCAATTTTGAGAAAAAAAGTTGGATTTATCTTTTTAAATAATGTTATCATCTTGTGGCAGAAACAGGCCTCTATAGAAACATGCGTAAAAATTCATAAAGCAAAAATCCCCAATGCTCAGTAACAGGGTTGACACGAACATGCTCTGAAAGCAAAAGTCTCCATTTTCTCTTAGTGCATAATGAAAACATAAAATCTAGTTTCTATGTGAAAATAAGTAAAAAAAAAAACCACCCAAAAAAGCTGAAAAAGAAATGTAGTAATATTTTGGCTCAGGAGGTTTGAATGGATATCTTATTAGAAGATACTTTTTTATATTAAATCGAAATTTACATATAAAAATGACATATCATTGTTTTAGGTTGTGCTAAAGAATATATATATATATATATATACATAATTAATATACACATTACACAAACATATATTATGTGAAGAAAAACAATTATGTGTGTGTGTGTGTGTGTGTGTGTGCATTATGTATTTTATTCAGTGTTAATAATAGAGGTACACCAAAAAAGGTCCTGGTCAGAATGCATTTCTAAACATTTAAATTCTAAATTGAATGTGCTTCACATTAGTTACTGTATGGCAAAGCACACTTTCACTGAGAGTACAGTGAGATCTAGAGACGGATGAAGCACAGCTCACTCTCATTCCTCAGATAGAAGTTCTTTCCCTCAGTAAAGTCTGAATGGCGTGTTAATGAAGGCTGTGTTTATCTCTCTGTTTCTCTGTAGGTCCTGAGGAAGCCCCGATCAGACCGGCAGGAAGACGCATCGTTGTGCCTCCTGGTGGCCGCTCCAACATCACCTCCCTTAGTTAAATATAAAGAGCGCGTAAGAGAGAGGCCAGGATCAAATCAGCCGTGTAGAAGTAAGGTGATTAGTCAGGAAACGTAAAACACTGAACTCATGCCTTACTCTCCATGATTTGCTCCTGCTGAGTGACTGAAGATCAGTAGTCCACCTCCGAGAAAGCATTTAGTGTAGCGTTACGTTCATTCGTGTGTTTAGATTAACTCAATTAGAAGACATTAGAATTACCGTACTTTAGGTTTGGCTGGCCTGCGATGTTTATGAAAGGAAACTTTCGGTCGAGGAAGGACTACTGTGGCGTGTTTCATAGGGCTTCGTCTGTATTCCCTCATAAGCTTTGTTTGCGTACATCAGCTGTGATTATGCTAGTTAACGTTCCTTTCTTAATGTTAAAGTGTTGAACAGTTTTGTTTTTTCTTTTGGAAGTATAATAAAAGTTGAATGTTAAGGAAAAACATGCAATGATATAGATTTACATGCATTCACATACTGTACTGCTTTCATCATCCGTCTCGCTGAAGATACCAGAAACATTACGCATCCACAAGATATTCACCTCCTGCGTTTCAGCTCAAGATCAGATGACTGAAGGATGAGTAACAGGTGCTACAATGTCTTTTCTTAAATCAGTTTTTGATATCTAAATCTTTCACGTGAGGTCGGTAGGAAAGCTCTCAGTTCAGCATACTGTATGTTAGATATGCCCCAGATAACATTTGATGTGGAATGGGTTCTTTATTATATTTATGTAGGTTGGATTGTATTACCTTTCTTATTTTTTAACATCCGAGTCAAAAAAAGCAGATGAAAATGAACGTGTGATGTGCAACATTTGCTCCTCAATAAACAGAAGTTACAACTGACTTCCTGTGAATGATTTCTCATCTGCTCTTTATATTCATCAACAGACATTACACAGAGAAGTATGAGCTCACAGCAGATCACAGAGCGTCTCATATCACTTCTCTTCTATTATTAATAATATATTACCATAACAGTTACAATAATAATAATACATCGAGTGATTTATATGTATCTTGATGTGTTTATAGGGTGATTGCATGTAAAGCTTTTGTAAAACTTATAGTTAGATACCTAGATATTTTTTCTTTATTAGTTTTGATAACATTAATGTTTAGCAATAATGTTTAAATATGTTTCATATAAAGTGTTATTTACCTGGTTTATACCAATAAACATTTTTTAGATCAATGCTTTCAGGTGAAGTAGGGACAATAAAAACGCATGATTTATGAACACGTATTAATCCTGATCACTTTACCTGCAATCACCTTCTATTTTCTCAGAATGGTTTATTGTGGATAGATTATCTGTGATATTTAATATTCACCTGACCACTAGGTGGCGATATCGATTCACTGTTGTATTATTTTTTAGCAAACATTAAAATAATAGCTGCGCTGTTGATAAAGATTCAGAAAGGTACTGTTAAAAAGGACATTATGATTTAGTTGATCAGCATTTTCTCTAGCTCAAAAACACAACGCAGTGTGTTGCCAAATTTCCACTTTTATGTTATCAGAATATTAGGCACAATTTTTACCGACTTTTTCTTTCATAAATGAGCCAAACGTGTGAATATTCTAGGGCCGTGCAAACCTTACACTAGTCAGATGATGCTATGAAATCATTTTATTATTATTGGATCCATATCTTACTGAGCAGCACGACGTGAATCTCCAACAACGCTACAGAAACAAAGAAGCCAAAGAAAGCATGGATGAGAGTTTTCTGCAGGTTCACATCGGAGGCATAATGAGCTGAATCCCGCTCTCTGCATGTGTTTGTTCAGAAGCGCAGCTTTATAAATCACAGAGAGTCTGTTCACTCGCTGAATCAGACAGCGGTAAATCTTCACGTGCCTCCAAACCCATCAGAGAAATCCATTAAACTAGTAAGGCACACGTTCCACAGCCAGGTGCAGAGAGCCTCGTGGTCCGGTTCTCTCTCTGTACGTGTGACTGTGCATTCACGAGGGTCACACCGGCTCCATCCTCAATCACCCGCCGGGGATTTCTTCATGCATTTGCTGGGGTCCAGGGCCGTCTGCCGGTAGCGCCGGATGTTAGCCTGATAAACACTGCTGGACGTTGTTGTTCTGTCCATCTAGAATGGCTTTATTTGTCTCTTCTGCATTGAGGTTGTGTGTCTGAGCGTCTGCTCTGGTTTTCCTCAACCTCCAAAACAGAGAAAGGACAACATATCCAGTCACGCTAAAGTTTGACGGTGTTCAAATCTGAGGTTGTTACCTTAAGGCAAGGTTATCGCAGTAAACCGAAAAAAACCCTGCTACTTGAAATAACCTTCTCATTGACTCAGTTAATGTGCTCAAATAACTGCTAGGTTACTGAAAACTTCAGAGAAATCACATAAACACAGCATCAGCAACAAATAAAACAAAATACACAAATACAACAATGTACAAAACATTTTAACACTGCCTTTTACTTCATTCTCTCAGAGTTTATTTGACAGTACAGTTTTAAAAAGCCATGATTGTTTTTTATTGTGCATTGCAGTTGATAAAACAATAACTCAAAAATGCATGTGACTAACAAAATAAAACATGATATATATAAAAAAAGAAAATTTTCCTGTAATTTTTCAGGTTCAAGGTGTGTTGATAACACATATAGAACTGCTTTTGAATGAATTACTGTTATTTACTACTAAAACCATAGAAGCTATATTTACTTGAGATTGAGACTGTAGTGAATCTTACTTCTCTCTGTTGAAGACGATGAAATCTCTTTGGACAGTCTCTAAGCGCTGCTGGAGTTGTCCGTTCTGTGATCAAATGAAAAGAATGAGTTATTATAAAGTTTGATGTGAAATATGACTGGCTCGTGAAGCAGGGCTGTGACCAGCACTATAATAATGCAATATAGTCAACTTTCACATTTCCTTTTTAAATTGTTTTATTTTTTGTTTGCTTTCGTGGTCTAAGAATAATAAAAGTTCATGTCTTATAACTGCTCTTAACACAGGTTTCTTTCATGTAATGCATGTAATGTTATTTAGAGACTTTAGTTAACATGAACTCACAATAAGCAATACTTCCACAGCATTTATTCATCTTAGTTTATGTTAATTTCAGCATTTTCATTATTTTCATTTTATTTGACAGCATTTGTCATTATTAATGCATTACTAATCTGAAGTTCAATGATCAACTCATTCAAAGATAATACATCATTGTTTGTTCATGTTAATTCATTCATGTGTTTTTGTAAATGATGTTTCATGCAGTGTGTAACTCAGCTCGCAGTGTTAAATCTGACAGTGCATCGTCTATAAAGTTATTGTGTGGCAATGGAACTGAAGCGAGGTGTGTCCCGAGCCGTTTCATGTGGCCGTCAAAATGATTTGCATATTGCTGCCCACTTGTTGATCTTTTCACGCGAATGAAAATCACAAACACTGCTTTAAATCAAATCAACCAATCATTGAAAAATGAATCGTTTGGGAGTGTCTGAATACAGAAGTGCTTGCATGTACGTCAGCCTGCCGTTTAGTCTCATTGGCTTTCCATCTTCAGAAACACTCTTACGTTGGATGACTATACAGCTCAAATGGACCAAAAGTCACTGAAGTGTGAATTTATGGGGACTTTTCTGCCTTTTGTGTTGTTTTGTCAGGTCATTGCAGTCTGAGAGAAGTGTTTTCAGTCTGACTGAAGCCTCCAGACGATGAGTTTGCCCTGCTGCTCCGCTGTCTCACAGATTTGTTGCAGACTACAGGTGCTTCAACAGCAGGCTGTCAGAAAGCAGACAGGGCAGCAGAAAGAGGTCTTCAGGAGCATTCACGCCGACAGCTCTTCATGACCACAAAGAAAGCATCCTGCAGAGCTTAAAGCGTCTTTAAAGAGTCTTTCATCAAAAATTAGTTAACACAGACCAATACAAAACAGTAAAAACCTGTTAAACGGTTGATTTACAGGGAAAACCGTAAACGAAAAAATTCCCTGCATTGCATTTTAAATTTAGTTTGAGTTTGGTGTTTTTTCTTTGAAATAACTGTTTCTTGTGTTTATTAGGGTTGTGTGTCACATGTAATGTTGTTAAATAAATCTTTATTGCATATTTCATTATTTCAGTATTTAGTGCTTATCAGTGTATGTCAAAGATACAAAACCGATTTCACTCATTTAATATGTTGGTATATTTACATTATATAAATTAATGAAATTACGGTATTTAACTGTAAATTTAACGTAAAACTGTAAAACCTAAAAGGTTGTTAGCATAATTAACAGCTGTTTTTTACCATAAATATTAAAGATTTTTTTACTGTGTAGGTTATTAAGGAACTACACCACAGTCACAAGACTTCAGCAACATTAACATTTGGCAAGTCTTTACCGTAAATTTTACAGACTTCTTTTTTTAACAGGTATGCAGGTATTTAGCAATCTAATAGATTTTTATTTCACTTTCTGACTTTCAGCTCAGGTCACTTGAGGAACAAGCAGGAAAAATATACTGGTAATTTCTGACAGAAAATGATCCATTAATTTTACAGACATCTGCGTTACCCCTAAAACACATTTCAACAAAAACAAATTTCAAAATACAGGAAAAATGCCAATAAAACAATAATAGTGAAAAAGTGGTACAATATCGGTATGGATTTTTTTTTCTTTTTTTACAGTCTATAAAATTATATTTTTGCGTGCATCTAAAAAAATATTTCTTGTCAAATTATAATTTTTAAAAAAAGTACACTTCTAAGAATGTACAAAATGACTGAAATCTTAAAAACAATTATGCAAAACAGGTCAAATAAAACAAGCGAGCTAAAAATAAGCTTGAAAGATTGTTATTCCTTTAACAATTGTTATTTGCTCTTGGCAAACCTGGATACTGCATATGAAGATAATGTGAAAGTATGACATTGAAATCTGATGTGAAACACATTTTTTTTTAAGCAAGGGCTATAAATTAAGTGACCTTACTTGAATTGAACAGTAAACTATATAAATGTTTAAAGTAGTGAATAATAAAGATTCTGTATTCCTCGTTTTACATCAGATTTTACGGTTACACAAAAACTATGCATCATATGTAAACCTCCAGTAATTAAGAAGTAAAATTGAGCCGACACTTTCCTTATTTAACAACTACTTGAACCAAACATGCCCAAGAAAAACAACTATGATTGCTCATCCAGATCCTAGAAGTGGATGTTTTGTCCAGAACAAGCTGCGATGTGCATCAGATTCAAGCTGATGCTTAAAAGTCTGTCTGGAGACAGCATGAATTGAGCATTAGAGGGCCTGTATAACACAAAGCTGCTGCGGGTGTAAATGTGTGCAGTCATGGGTTTGTGTGATGAGGCAGGAGTCAGCAGGTGTCGAGTGTTTAGTGCTTACTCCAGAAACTCCACCAGCGCAGGGATTTCCTCGAGTAAGCGTGACTGATGCTTAGCATGCTACAATCCAGCAGAGACCTCCTTCACACGCCATCCAATAAAAAGCTCTTTAGAAATTCAGTCACAAGCCGCTCACATTACGTTGTGTGTCGCAGAAGAAAGCCAGACGTGCGGCTTTTAAAATCAAGAGATTTTTCATGTTGTGTGAACTAAGATCTTAAGAACTGAGCTTTGACGTTAGTTTTAGACAAGGGTGTCCCTTTCGTAGCTGAATCTTGCCAAAACTCTGCCCCAATTTGAGTCTCATTAAAGATTTAAATTCCTGCCTTTAAGATGTACCTCTGTCTGTCACTGATTATGGAAAATGAAACTCTATTGAAATCTATAGGGGTGGTTAGATTTCATCCACCTGGTTAAACTATTTATTTTTAAGCTTCTTTCTTTTCAGATTCGTATTTACAGCATTATTTTAATATAGGCTAAAACCGGTAGTTCTATGTGAAATCAGACATTGAGCAGTGGAATGGTATGATCATAACACCCCTGCTTTAAAAATGTGTGTTTTTGTTTTGGTCTGTGTGACTCCGCCCACTCCAGTGACAGCTTGTCTTCAAAGCTCTACGATCACAGACATATTAGATATCAGCTCATCAGTTTACAGAGTAAGGTTTGATTCTGTTATCAGTTGTGCTTCTCGGTGTTGCATGTCCTCAATCTGGCTGAATCTCGCTGAGTCTCAGGAAGAGGCGGCTGAAAAACCATATTTTGATTAAATACTGTGGTACTTATTTCAACCCCTAGCCTTTCATTATCACACCCTGAAATAACACATATCCTTCATTTATTTATTTTGTATTAAGCAGTGTTTTTACTTTCAATGACTCAATTCAAACATACTTTTTGCAACCATAATTTTGCTGTACAACTATAGCAAAAATAACTTCAGATATATAACATGTATGCGTTTTGCTTTCTTTCTTTTTTTAAAGCTAAAGAGTGTTGAACTTTCCTCTGCTGCACCTTATCTTCATGCAATCCAGAATAAGATGAGCTGTGTCCTCTACTGTACAGATTTACTTTTCCCAACCCAACGCTTATTCATTTCATTTGTAGTGTGAAACGACTTTTACATTTGCCAACATTTTTTACTTATATTAAAAAAGAACAAGCAAACCCAGCCCAGATGACGAAAAGTAAGGCAAAAGTAACATGTTATTTTTCATAGAAAGTAACGTAATTAGATCTTTTTTTTAGATTGTAGTGCAAGATTATATATAGTGCATTACTTTTGAAAATAATTTTCCCCAACACTGGTTGTAATGGTGTGATATTCCTAATAATCAGTATGAAGCACAGACTGAACAGCGAGCGAACTGGAAGCAGTCACTGTGGGATGCTTCTCTTTATTTTGTTCTCACAACAAGAGTTCAATTTTCCGCTGCATTTATCTGTGATTGAATTGGGCTCATCTCTCCATACATTACAAACTTCAGTGTGAGAGGCGGTCAGGACAGATGGAGTCAGTGGGAGGAGAGCTAAGAGAAACCCAGTCAGGAGAAGATACTGTACAGGGCAGGACTGGTCATACTGTATTGATCCTCACTGCTTCAGAAAGTGTGCACGTACAACACTAGCTCCAGCTCTTTCTCTCTTTCTTACTCTGAAGTACTCTTTAGCATACTTTTCAAAACAGTCTGTATTATTGAAGAAACTATAAGAAAAATAAGTGGGAACTAAATGGAATGTTTTCTGACACTTAATTGCATGTTAAATGGAAACTAAATAATATTTTATTATTAATTTATATTAAATGTGGTTAGTTTGGATGAAAGACACATTTCATCCAAAAAGTAAAATTAAAAAAAATTAAAGACGCCTTGTTGATGCTCGAGGTCAGAGGAGAATGGACCGACTGATTCAAGCTGATAGAAGAACAACTTTGACTGAAATAAGCACTCGTTACAACCGAGCAGCAAAGCATCTGTGAAGCCACAACACACACAACCTTGAGGCGGATGGGCTACAACAGCAGAAGACCCACCGGGTATCACTCATCTCCACTACAAAGAGGAAAAAGAGGCTACAATTTGCACGAGCTCACCAAAATTGGACAGTTGAAGACTAAAAAATGTTGCCTGGTCTGATGAGTCTGGATTTCTGTTGAGTAGAGTCAGAATTTGTTGTAAACAGATTGAGAACATGGACCCATCATGCCCTGTTACCGCTGTGCAGCTGCTGGTGGTGGTGGTGTAATGGTGTGGTTGGATCTTATCCTGACACACTGTAGGCCCCTTAGTGCCAATTGGGTATCATTTAAATGCCACGGGCTACCTGAGCATTGTTTATGACCACCATGTACCCATCCTCTGATAGCTGCTTCCAGCAGGATAATGCACCATCTCACAAAGCTCCAATCATTTCAGGTTGGTTTTTTAAACATGACAATGAGTTAGTTCACTGTACTAAACTAACCCCCACAGTCACCAGATCTCAACCCAATAGAGCATCTTTGGGATGTGGTGCCCTGGATGTACATCCCACAAATCTCCATCGACTGCAAGATGCTATCCTATCAATATGAGCTAACATTTCTAAAAAATGCTTTCAGCACCTTGTTGAATCAATGCCACGTAGAATTAAGGCAGTTCTGAAGGAGAAAGGGGGTCAAACAACGGATTAGTATGGTCTTCCTAATAATCCTTGAGGTGAGTGTATTAATTAAATATATTTGAAATGACATTGCAATTGAATACATTTGAAATATTTGCAAATTAAACTCAATATTGATTCTTTACCATTTAAATTCTGTATAATGTATCTTTAAAAACAAAACAAAAACAAAAGATCAGTGAGTAATTAAATCACTGTGCAAAGTGAAAAAGTTAATGTTTCTAAAGGTCAATGATTCTGGTCTCTCATTGCACAAATCCCTCAGAGAAATGACTCATATTGACAAACAAAGAAGCAAGCTATTGCAGAAAAACCCAAGGGAAACATGGTAATGTAATAAACAGGGCTACAGTTGGTTTATGTTTTGTTGCATAAGACTGTGGCGTGACTGTTATGTCCTGAAGTAATGACAGTGAGCTGCTACCTGAGGAGATCCATCAGAGCCACTCTCCCTCGTCTTCCTCGCCAGCCTCTTCTTCTTCTTGTGCAGGGGTTTGGACTCCAGGATCATCTCCTCCAGCTCAAATGTGGGATCGCAGTTTAGTCTCCGTCTCTGCCGTCACACAAACACTCATTTACATAGTGTACGATGTACCCTCGAACAACTAAACATTTATTGCCAAGTACTCTTTCAGTACTTCATTTACACCCTTGTAAAGAAGGGCGATTAAATGCACATTTAGTAGAATCTAAGTACTGCTTAAAAGTATTGCTTATTTTTAAACTAAGTGATTTTACATAACTGCCTGTTTAGCCCCGCCCACCACTTTTACATAGTTGGCTGTTTAGCCCCGCCCATGTATTCTACAGCAATGCCTGTTTAGCCCCGCCCATATTTGACAGGATTAGTTTTACAGGGGGTTGTTTCACAGATGTACTGTATAATTTTAAACCTGTCTGAATCTGTCACATCTGTGTTGTTGTCACATAACCTCTGTATTAATTGCAGCCTACTGTTTTAGGAAAACTCTAAAACCAAAAACAAACAAGTGATCCTCTGAGAAAACTAATCTCATTTGAACTCAGTTATAGTTTTTTCACTGCGTGTTTCCTGTGTTTTGGCCAACACGAACTGTAGATGTTCTTACCGCATATATTTTTTATATGTTTGCCTCCCAGCAAAGAAATAAAAAAATTGCAATAATAAAATCATAAAATTATTAAAATAATACAATTACTCACATTCATTTCTGTGCTTAATGACATAATGTTTAAATTACATATGTACCTTTAAAAAATGAAACATGATGCAGTGCCAATGTCAAAATAATGTTTGCGTCACCATCTTTCTGATCTCAACATTAGAAGTTTGAAAACCAAAGAGATACACTTTTCTTCGTCACAGAGTGGGTTTATTATCAAACACTGCTGAAATGTTTCCACAAAGAAAGAAGGCGGAGCTATTATTCTGTCTGTAGTGTTGCTGCAGGCGCCATGTTCTGGAGACG
>JAUCMT010000051.1:15266002-15300424 GCA_032357475.1 Enteromius thamalakanensis
GAAACACCATTACACCTATGAAGAGAGAGACCCCAGAACACATGGAGACACTACAGGAGTGTGTGTGTGTGTGTGTTAATGACATCACAGGCGTGTGTCAGAAGAAGCTTAGCATCAGCATCATTGCTGCTTCAGACTCGTCTGGCGTGAATCTAACGATTCTGCTCTGGTCTGGGCTAATAATGCTCTTTATGTGCTTCAGGCCTGCAGCGGTTCTGTGAGCCTGTGCTGTTGTCGGACACGACCAAAACAAAGGCTGTTATGTTTGAGGGGAAAAGGTTCAAATGAACCTCGGCCCTAAATTATTGACAGCGAGACATTCCCTGGAGCCGTGAGTAAATGAGCGCTGTCACTGTACACAGGCTGTCGCTGCATTAAAGCCATGCATGGGCTATAAAGAGCTCTTCTGAAGCAGGTCAGGACTCCTGTAGACTAGTTAGTGACAGTGTGTGGTGAGTTAACCTCAGTGAAACCACATCACCAGCAGATGATCACCGCTAATCATCCAGCTCTCTTTGGATGTTCTTGAGTCCTAGAGCACAAAACTCTTATATCATCATGTCTTCTTTAATCTTGTGTTCTTAAAGCAAAAATAAACATTAGCTGAAATTATCCTCACCCTCAGGTCATCTGAGATGTAGATCAGATCTGGAGAAATGTGTCTCTGCATCAGTGTTTCATGTAATGGATGTGAATGGGTGCCGTCAGAATGAGAGTCTAACATCAGTTAACATCTGGAGAAGACAAAAGATCAAACTAATCCAGCATTAAGATGCTTTTAACAAATATGAGTCTATAATTCATAATAACTCTTGCTGCAGTGAAAGTGTTCTGGTCTGAATCAGGAGAGGAATCTGCACAGATCAAGCAGCGTTTACAAGACGAAATAAAACAGCTCTAAACAAATATGTGGCTGGTTTTTAATGTGAGACATGACAGAAGAGGAAGAGGTCATTGAGCTGTAAAGTGCTTGTTTATCTTAAATTTGGAACTTCATACAGATTATGAACTTCATTACAGATTACTTTGAATGCTGTAGAACTCAAATGCATGTAAATAAGAGACTAGATCTAGATGTGTTTTTTGCTCTGGGTCTGTTTGAGCAGAAGAGTACTATACACCCTCAAACCGTGTGATCTGAATGGTTGTTTAGGTTCAATTCTTTTGTCACTTCAAGTTTTACTGCATACAGATGTAATGGTCAAGGCATCCCAGAATGCACCCCATCTGACAGGATGGTCATGCAATTAGCTGCGGTTCACTGAGGGCTTTGCAACAAAAAAATTTATATATGTGTGTGTGTGTGAATGCCAAAAAGCTGCTGTTAGTTTGGTGTGTAAATAAAATGCTAGATTTGATGTGAATGTGTGTTTAATTGCGATCTGTGTTTTTGCCAAGCCGTGATGTCTGTGATGCTCTCCGGAGAAGAACGGATCACACTGGACTCTCTCTGAGGCAGGAGGCCATATTCAGCATTACATGAATAAGTTAAAGCATAATGAGTGTGTTGAGTGAGCACTAAAGAGTGTGTGCTGGAGGGGATGAGTGTGTTTGTGTGTGTTGTGCTGTGATGTGAAGATCTTCTCATCCTCTGATGTTCCTCCTCACTCTGCACCGTACAGTTATCATCGATCCCAGGAAACACGGACAATTGTGCTACAACATTTATGGATTCCTGGATTTGAAAGGTTACTGTTATATTCAGTGTTATGGGGTTGAAGATCAGAGCCAAAATGGCCTCAGCTCGTAATATCATTACACCGTACAACCTTACAGGGTCCAAAAGAAGTTCATGTGAAGATGTCTCAGTGTAACACGACTGAACAAGACATTCTCATAGAATAGAAAACATTAAAGCAAAGACTCTTTCAAGACATTAATACATAATGCTCAAAATGCTCAAAAGCAGTGTTATTTTGGTATTGAAATTATTGTAGTTTTTGTTAATATTTTTAATTAGAATAAATGCAGTTTTCACACCAGTTACTTTTTTACAATGTTGTGTTTTTGTACATATATATAGTGTTATGTATTAATTTAGTTTTTTTGTCATATATACATATATATATACAGTATATACATATAAACATATTTTTAAATCATTCTTGTAAGGTGACATAGTTACAGTGTATCTGTCATGAATGGAGGCGTGCAGATTCAAATGCAATTGTTTTATTAAGAATACAGGGTAGAGACGAGCACAGTCGATCACCGGCAAACAGGCACATCAGAGGCAAAGACAGCTGCAGGATAATCCAAGGAGTGTGAGATGAATCTAAAGACAAGGAAACACGGAGAAACAAAGAACGTGCACATGAGTAAACTCCAAACAAACATCCATACACACAATGATCTGTGCAGCACAAAGACATCCAGGGAATTTATACATGTGATAATGGGTTACTGGGTGGAGATGTGAATGAAAAACTATGACAACTAACAAGGTGGGAGGAGACATGAGTTCATTGATAAAAGTCAGGGGAGGAAGAAGAAGGTGGCACAAGTTGCTGGAGTGCCATCTAGTGGACACGCGCTGGCACTACCAGCTGTGCTGTTACAGTAAATACACTACAGAGTAATATTAATAGTTACTTTATTTTACAGTGTCCTTTTTACAGCGTAATTATGCATTTAAGTACTGAGTAATAGTGTGTGTGTGTGTGTGTCTATATGTTTTTTATTCATTTATTAATGTTTGTTATTTTAATATTTAATGTTAAACTAGCTAAACAGTTTTGTTTAGTTTAACTTAAAGTACTAAAATAGCATTTCCTCTGGCAGCCAACAACAAAAAAAGTCTGTTTTATTTTACTTTCAGTTTTCTTTCTTCCCAAATAATGTGTGTGTGTGTGTGTGTGTGTGGTTTTCACTGAAGAAAATCCAGATTTTCAACTGAGCTCTGGAATATGATAGTGTGATGAGGCTTTATTCAACTTAATTTACTGTTAAAACGGCAGAAACCTTGATGTGAAGAGTTGTGCTGCCAGACTCTGTCTCTGGAGCACAGCAGCAGACATCGTCAGTACATTTATATTTGTAGAAATAAACAGCAATACATTGTATTGGTAAATTATACATTTTTCTTCTATGCCACAAATCATTAGGATATTAAAGATCATGTTCCATGAAGATAATGCATACCTTTCCTACTTTAAGTATATAAAAACTTAATTTTTAATTAGTAATATGCATTGTTAGGAACTTTAGAAGAGATTTTTTTGCACCCTCATATTCCAGATTTTCAAATAGTTGTATTTCAGAAAAATATTGTCAGCCTTCAGATGATGCGTACATCTTTGATCTGAATGGCACAAATGGGACGTGTGCTGCATGACTGACCGGATATGAGATTTCATCACAGAAGAAGCAGATCAGAGGCAGGAGATGACAGAGGAACTCAGAGGATACTCTTGGATTTCCCTTTAATATCACCACACGCGTTTCTTCTCCTCTGACTAATCACGGCGCGGTCCATTAAGGGCCCTCAGTAGAGCGCACGAACCCCTGCTATTAAAGCCACAATTTGCAGTGTCAGCTCCTATGTGCCGAGTGCAAGTCAACCCCCCCCCCAGAACGCCTTCGGAACATCTTTGAGCCACAATAACCATCATCAGTTAAAGCAGGCAGATCCATTACACGTGCTGCAGCCCTGCATTACTACAATATCATCAATTCCCAGAGTGCCATGGCCCATTCCACAGCCTATCAATTATTAATAAGTCACCACACGGCTAATGTTTGCCCTGAATTATTTAAATGTATCTTCATGTATCAATAAACATAAATGTTAAACAAAGACTTGTGATGAAGACACTGAATAAGGCGAGTTTATGGCATGTGTCAGGAACGGCCTCGGTGACTAATTGGCACAATATGTCGTCGTAAAAGAATAAGAGCGCCGCTTCCAGAGAAAGGCCATGGAAAACTTATTTAGCCCGCAGAGGATACGAATGTTGGCTCGGCGGCCATTTTTCTTCAGAGCCCACAATAAGTGGTTTTAATCAGCTTTGTGGCGCATGAGGCAATGTAAATCCTGTGACTGCGATCCCCCCCGTACAGAGACGGGAAATGAAAGCGGCTGGGAGACCTGTTGAGAGAGGTAATGAAGGGCAGCTCTGTTTGCTCCGTCCCAAACGAGAGAGCTGTCCCACGCCAGCATTTGACGGATGGGTAAAAACATTGGGAAGTCACGCTCGCCCCAAAAAAACACTCGTTATGAATGAGCCCAGCCCCGGCCTGTGGGTTCTCGTGAAGACACCCTCTCTTCGCTCTCAGTCTGCTCCATTTCCAGGCAGGAATTAGGGAATTCCCTCATCCCAGAGACGGTCAAGGCCGGCAGACAGACAGAGGAAATGATGGACGCCGCGTGACGCTGGAGTGATGCTGGTACGGTTGGAGTGCTGTGCATTGACAGAGTTATTTCTCAATACCAGCGGCACCCACAGACCTAAGACAGAAAAACAATCCTCACATTACAGCACTGAACACCTTCGGCCTAGTCGCTCGCTTCCCCCTGCTTTGTGAAAAGTCAGACGCAGGAAGAACTTGATTCAAAGCTTTTCAGAGAAAACAGTTGTTTCACTTAGAATGTAAAGTTAGACTATCCTTTTAACTAACATAATAGAATGCATTCTGTAAACCCAACAACTTATGGCTCCAAGCTTGCAGTTTTATTTCAGCATTAATATTGCTTTATAGTCAGTGTTGTGTGTTATGCACTACAAGTAATGTGAGTTACATAATCAGATTATTTTCTCAAGCTACTATTAAAGCGATGCATTACTTTTTAATTTTAATTTTAATTTGTACTTTTTAATAAGGTTACTTTTTCAAATGTGTCACTCCAGTTACTCTGCTTCTCATCTATTTGTATATATATGCAGACTTGTTTCTACACCATATTTTCCAGTTTTCAGGACCTTTTCATTCAATCACAAATTGTAAGAAATGTGTATTCCACAAATGTTGTCCCAACTAGTCATACACAGTTGACTGAGCAAAGAATTTAAGGATGTTTCTTACTTCTTGATCATCTGCATTAATCAATTTGCTTGGGAAAAAAAAGTTGTTCTCAGAACAACTCAGAAATACCTTTTTATTTTAAATCTATTAATAAATGAATGAGATTCCAGTTGTGACGTTCATGAACAAGCTCACGGGTGGCAGGGGATGATGTGAATGAGGCTGATCTGAATCTCTCTTACAGGTTTGGAGTTTTTTCTTGTCAGGGCAGCGGCACAGAGTCAAACCCTGAGCACTGACTTCACCTCCTCCAAATGCACATCAGCAGTTTTGTCAGTAATGCTAGCCTGACAATACATTAAGAAGAGTTCAGCAGAAACTGGCCTTAGCTCGGAGCTAATCACAGCGCTTTGATCAACTCCTGTTACAGAGATCAGTGTTATCAGATTCATTCACACCGCTGCACACACAGAGCTACAAACAATACAGACAGTGTTCGGTCTCATGTTTTGGTGCTGCAGTACAGATGGAAGTGCTGGACTCACGGACACACATGGACCTATGCACATTATCAGATTCTGAGGAACGTCTCTGGATGTTTCGAGAGCTCTACTTACACTCTAATCAACACTGGGTTAAGCTGTGCTGATTTGAGAGAAATCTGGGTTAATAAAACCCCCAAAAAAGTGTTTGGAATATTTTCTCTCACACCAAAACTATTTGAGCATAAAAAAGCCAGAACTTTTAAGAGGAGCCGTTTAATATGTTTAATCCTGTTAAAAATTCACAATACACATTTCATCCCTGTCTTCAGTCAGCGTGTTTCTTGGTTACACTCAAAGCCTGATGTACTAACATTAGTTCATAAAAATACAATCATTCATTGTTAGTTCATATCAGTTCACAGTGCATGAACTAATGTTAACAAACACAACTTGTGACTGTAATACTGCATTAGTAAATGCTGAAACTAACATTAACTAAGATTAACAATGCTATAGATCTATTGTTCACTCTTAGTTTGTTAACTTATTTGAACTAATGAACCTTATTGTAAAGTGTTAATGTAATTACATTAACTGGGTAATAATAGGCACTAACCCTGAGCCTACTCCTAAAACTAACTATAAACCCTGTAGATATTACCCAGTTCTAGTAAGGTAAGTGCATATGCCGTACAGTGAAAACAACTATTTTCATTGAAACAAGAGAAAGTAAGGTATAATTGACAACAGCTCGTTGACTTATAAGAAAATAATGCACACATGAGGAGGTGATGTGACATGAAACGGAGTGATTTTGTGGCAAACCCATGAAAATAATTTACCTCAAGTGTCTGATGGAAATGTTCTGCCCCTTACCATAAAGTGATGCTGCGTCCCGGCACTCTGACACCAAAACAATAAAACACATTACAAAGCAGGCACTTGTTGATCCAAATAACTTAGTTCGGTGTTTTTACACGCCTCGTAAACATAACACTATGTCTGCATTCGTGATCGGAGAACCCTTCACTGCTCAAAACTCCCGTCTGAATAGTAAGCAGCAGCTTGTTTTAATAAGAAAAGCTGACTATCTTAAAGGTTGTGAGTGGTCAGCAGCTCTCTTTCTAGTCTCTGTGCACAGCCAGCATAGACTGCTCTGTCAGCTTCAGGAATCAGTCCTCTGTGCTGAACACACTCCAATATTTGTGTTTAACTGTTCTGGAACAGTGTTGAAACACAACTTAACACTGATTTCTAGTTGTGTCTCTTTTGGAAGCAGAAACAAAGTAATTTCACTTTCACAGCGTCTCCAGAACATGGCGCCGGCAGCAACACTACAGACAGAATAATAGCCCCGCATTCTTTCTTTCTGGAAACATTTGGGCTGTGTTTGAAAATAAACCCACTCTGCGAGGTAGAAAAGTGAGGCATCGTTTAAGGGAGGTGTGGGCAAGTTTGTCATAATTCAGCTCTCAGTTTGACACTGACTAAGTTTGGAACTGCCCATGTAGCAAATTTTGTGTAATTTTCCACCTCTAATTATACAGGGTTACCTACAGTACAATAAAGCCTGATCAGAAAACACACCAACTTATGTCACAGAACAGTTAAAAAAAAAAAAAAAAAACAGCCCAAAAAGCAACGAGTAAAAAATGTAATTAATGCTCAGAATAAGCAAGCATGGACTGCAAAGAGAAAGAATGAACAGCAGAGAATTGCAGGGTGACTATAGGTATGTGGCCTGGGGTAACAGAGTGAATCACCCTGCTCTCTTCCTGTCTATTTCTGCTCCACGCTTCCAGCAGAAGAGATAACGTTAACTCAGAGTGATTGATCATTTATGTGCCTTTGTTGGCTGACTGGAGAGACCTTGAGCCTAAAGGCCCTTGTTCTACATTTTCAATGTCATCACCCAAGAAATTTTCCAGAGGTATTAAAAATAAGTAAAGTGGGTAAAACAGAACTAAACACCAAATTTATACTGAGGCACACTAAGGGAGACTTTCTGAGAAAAATACCTTAAAAGTTCCACAATAGCAGTGCAGGTGCACTCAAGAGCAGACATGTTTCAAGTGTCCAACACCATACTGTCGGGGTCTTGGGTTCATCAGCAGTTCTTTAAACACTAAATGTGCATCCTTTGTTCTTCATTTTGTTCCTTAAGTAAAATCAGTGGAGAGAGTATATGCTATCTACAGTAGTAAAAATGACGACATCAATATAAAAGTAATGCTTTGCCATTAAATGACAGTGCTGTCCAATATGCCGATACATCTCAGACTTGCAAGATTTGTCAAGCATGAGCAGGGGTGCCGCTAGGGTTTCTGGGCCCTCTGGTGTTTCTAGGGAATAAAAATCCCCCTCAATAGTCCCCCTTCCATTGTTGGGCCTCTAGAATCATCCTAACTCCCCCCAAACCCCCATCTCAGTCCCCCACCCCCCAGCAGAACCTCTGAGCACGGGACAAAAAAGGGTTGGGTTGGGTCTCGTTTAGGGTTTTTTTTGATACTGGTGCCAAATCGATACTTTTAAAATGGTTCCAGTGCCTAAACGGTGCCTGAATCGATACTTATAAAATAAAAATGGTAACACTTTATAATAACTGCACACTATGAATCATTAGTTAATCATTAAACAGTCGGTTCATCCTTTATAAAGCACTGTTCCAACATTAAAAGACATTAGTAAGCAATATATAAATACAGCTTACATTTTTACATTTTTTTGATTAAATTTTTTATATCTTGAAAACATATTTCTGTGTTCTGTAACTTTGCTGTGTAGAATATAATTTAGCCTTTACATCTGCTTTATAAATGCTTCACTAGGTAAAAATAGTCCTCACTTTACAGACGCCTGGAAACGACTAAATGCTTTTGAATAATCATAAATTACAGCAGGAATATGTGTTAATGAAGAATTTATTAACACACTGAACAACTATTATCATGTGTAAATGTAAATTTAAGTAATTTATTAATCATTTACTTAGACTTTCTAAATGATTTTATTAACCACTGACAACTCCTAAATAACTGGTTTGTAAATAACGTAAAAAAAAATTTAAAAATAATATATATATATATTTAAAATGATCATTAAAATACAATTACTAAACATTATATTGTCACGCTTCACTCTGTCTTGTTCTGTGTTTAGTTTTGCTTTCTAGATTTAGTTTCGTTTTCATGCGTTCCTGTTTTGGTTTCGTTTTCCCCATCTAAGTTCCTGTTTGCCCTTATTTGGATTTCCTGTCGTTTGTGTAATTATTAGTTGATTTAGCCCTACCTGTTTCCCGCACCTGTATTGTGTTCAGTTCGTTTACCCTTGTGTATTTATACCATGTCTTTTCAGTTCTGTCTTGTCGGTGATTAATGTTGTTTAGTGTCTGTTCTTGTGAGCACCCTACCTGTTTGAATCTCTGCCAGCTGGAATTAAAGAAATTGAATATATTGGAACTCTCGTACCAGTCTTCTTCAGTCACTACGAGCAGAATCACCGACCAGCAACATGATGAGAAGGATTACGATCAGCCCCGAGGAGATCCTCCATCGCCTTCTGAATGGACTGACACCTCTTCCCGATCCGTACAAGCAACGGTCAGGAGGCCATCCTCCCTTGCCCGGCTTAAGGCTCGCAAATCCACTACCAAAGAGGGAATCTTATGGGGTTCCATCAGGGCAAACAACGAAAAGATTGTTTCCAGATCTAGTCCCTAGTTTACTGCCGGGAGAGCCATTTTTTGATCCTGATCCAGTCCCTAGTTTACGGCCGGGAGAGCCGTTTGCTGATCCTGATCTAGCCCCTAGTTTGAAGCCAGTAAAGCCAGTTCCTGCCCCTAGATTGAAGCGAGCGCCACTGCCTGTCACACTGCCAGAGCCTATGGTGGAGAAGGACCTGCTGCCGTGGATCGTCACACTGCCTGAGCGACCCCTTGAACTCGCACTTCCCGAGCGCCCTCCTGAACTTGCGCTGCCCCAGCTCTAGCCAGAGCTTGCCACGCTGCCATGGCCTGACCCTCCTGAACCACTACTGGAGGATGACCTACTATCTTGGCCCGACCCACAGGAGCCCATGGTAGAGGAAGACCTGCCACCTTGGCCCGAGCCTGTGGAGTTTTCTCCAGAGTCTGCTGCGCTGCAAGAGCACCTTCCTGATGAATCCCCACCCTCCCAACCATATCAGCCTTCTGCATCTTTTTACGTGTATTTAACCCAGATGTTTTTGTGTTGTCGTCACGGTCGAACTGTCCAGTACTTCCACCAGTGTTCTCGTTGATTGTCTCTCTGTTCGGATTTATCATTGCTGACCTCTGCTCACGTTTTGGATTATTGCCTTTTGCTTCTCCCCTTGGACTCTGTTTACTAGTTGTTTCAACCCACATACAGACCCACTTGCTTTGTCTCTGCCATTATTCTTTACCGGTGATGACCCAGCCTGCCTGTATTTGCCCTGCTGCTTAATAAACACTATACGTTCGAATTCACATGCCTTGTTGTCTCTCAGCCCCGTGACACATAGTGTGTAGTTATAATAATGTGTTACCTTTATTTTTTATTAATTGATTTACTTTTTCTTGTCATTTGACACTCATTTTTTGAATTTGGGGTGAGCAGTTTATGGACAGATCTCCTTTCCCATGAAGTGATGTACATGTCAACAAACCAGTAAGAACTAATGACGATTTACAGCAACGAAGCTATTGTGGATCCACTCGGCCAAATCCCTGCGTACTCCAACTGGCACAAATATGCAGATAATTAGCATTGTTTGGCATATGAATAACTTTTTAACAACATTTTATTATGTAAGCTCTGTGTAACATCTCAAATGACAAGGGAATTCAGTAAATAACACATAGTCAGTGTCTGCAATCATTCTCTCAAATGGCTTGGAGACGCAGAGCATTCACAGCTTATATGGATTGAACACCCATGCTTAAAATCATTAGGAACGAGGACCCTCGCGGATATTTCTTGGTCAACATACTCGCAAAAGAAGTCTATAAGTAAAAATTCCAGCAGGTCAAAAAGATATGTGAGGTCCAAATACTTGTGCACATAGTCCTCGAACAATCAATCACCTTAATACTTGGCAATTTGATTAAAGAACACAAAGCAATGAGTTAACAAGGGGCGGAGCTGATTAATCTCTATGGGAACTAACAAAGGGGCAGAGACTAAACAGGGGAAACAAAATTACTTGAACACAACTTCCCAGGAGATCTTGAAAGCCACACTTGTGCAGGAAGTCAGTAAAACAGTTAACATGGCTTAGAGCACCTATGTTTACAGCACTGCAGCTTCAAGGGCTTTATTATTGTGATGGAAGATCTTTCTCCTCATATCATCATCGTCCCAGCACTGTATTTGTCATCTCAAAACCCTCACTCGCTTCAGGAGCAGTTGGCTAAGAGTCACTACAGATTGCTGTGGGCGGCTTGTGATGAGGTACAGCTGAAGTTATTACCACCTCACCACCAATGCCATAAAGTCTGTCTCTCGTGGGACCACAAACATGCACAAGGTGCCCAACGTTCAGGTAAGGAGTAATGTAACTAGGTCTCAACCAAGACAACCTGGGAAAACAATCTACAGATTCTCTGCACCAGCCATCACTTCCCAACATCACTTGGACAATTTATTGCTGTTTGAAGTATTTACTGTGTAGTGTTTTTAATGAAAGGTTCCCTTGTCACCAACCTGATGCACACATCATGCATTTGCAATACACCGGCAATGCCAGTTTATTTCAGAGCCATTATTATCAGATTGCTGTATTTGTTGCAGACGTAAGCAGGTTTCAACAATGAGCCAGACTCAGCAGAAATTACAGTGAAACTGGACTAGAAACCTATATATGTGCTACATTCTATATAGTATCCTAAGCAATCTTTTGCAATGCAGGTTTTATGAGGAATCATGCAATTATGTGTGAAGCATCACCTGCTCACCCACTGTTTGGCAAGGTGTTTATTCCTAAAATATAGCTACTTTAATAATAATAATAATAATAAAAAGTAATGTTGCAAATGTTTAATTAAAGAGCTATTATGAGATGATTTAAAAAAAACTGCTTTATTTATAAGAACCTGAAAGATTGAATGTTGCTCTGAATTGGTGTCAGTGAGTAAATGTGGTTGCCTTTTTAAATCCTTCATAATAACTCACAAGACCATCTTTAATGTCAGTTATTAAATAAAATATATCCTGTGTCTTAACAATGCCTAAATCACCTTATCTGAATTAAATTCTCTTGAACAGCAGATACACTCTAAAAGGTGCTTTCTTCTTAATATCGGAAGTGATCCTGCACCATTTGTGTCATCAAAATAAATTCATTAGATTTATTTCATATGTTTTCATTTTAATATGTTTTGAAATCTGAATTAGAATTCTGCACACTGTTTGCTACTTTAGATTCTGTAATGAAATTGGAACTCAGAAGGCATTCTCAGTTTAAATCTGAAATGATACACAGGCCTGCCCTTAAATCACATGGCTTGTTGAAGAGAAAAAGATGTGCTATTAATCATCAAAGTCATCAGACTTCACCAAGCAGTAGATAAAATAGGTTAAAAATTGGATAGGCTTATAGACATTGCTTGAGGCCTCCAATTGTGTTTAAAAGCATGAAACACTATAAAATTGGTCACTTTTTTTGAAATGACATTCTACATGAATATGCATAACTAATTTATAGGGACAATGAATGCTTACTTTTCTAGCCATAGTAGAAAGACTGGTATATATTATTGATATGTTTTAAAGTCTGCTTTAGTACCTTGCACTAAAGTTTTCGATGTCATGTCCAATAGATGTTCAGAGTATTGTGTTACTAATGCATGTCTCATCTTCAGTCAGTCTTCACAATGTACTGTAAATTGTTAACGCAGAGTGGTTCCTGGGTACACATCGTTCTGGGTTATCTTGTTTCATCATTCATTTATTTATTTTTCTGTGTTACTGAAAATCACAAGGAGTCATGTTTTAAGATCGCATACATTTTTTTTCTTTTCCATTTGAGAACATCATTCAAAATGTGATTATGAAATATAATCTTGTCTTTATTCCTGTTAATGTGTTTCAGGTTACTGTCTAGCATTTTTTTTTCTCTCTTAAACACTGAAACCAAACAACACATGACTCTGATTAGCTGTTGTTAAATAATAAAGTAGGTCGGCATTGTCTCATGCTTTATACCTTTATAATCTGTCTGGTGAAAAAGCATGTGGCAAGTGGCTTTAGACTGTGATTTAAAAAGGAAAGCTTTATAAGGTCTTGTACAAAGTTCGACTCTTTACCATTAATCAGTACTTTAGTAAAGTGGTCATTGTTACACACATTGTTAATGGTAAAAGGAGGGCAATAATAATAACAGGGAGAGGCTGAGAAATCCCAGGGCAGACACAAAAGCTCAGTGACACCTGATTTCATATAAAACCAAATAAAATAATTAATAAATAAATAATCTGGTGGATGTAAACTAACAAAGGCTTCATAGCAGCATATATCCCGGACGAGCCCCCACTTTCCCTTTCAAGTCCCATATTCTGTTTTACCCATAAGGACCCGGACCGATTGTTCCTTATAGGAAAATTATGAGGCATATAAAACAGACCAAATGGACCACTTATAATATTTTTATGCAGTTCTTTTTAAAATTCAAGCCCTCCTTGTCAGAGATCTGTAATGTTTTGTCACATTGGGCGTTTATGATAAATTTTTGATGTGACATATGTTCCATTGGGCATTTACTTCTCCATTAATTGATCAGTTTTTTGCTTTATAAGAGCTTTTTTGCTTTTCCACAACATGCATCAAAGTTATTACTTTTCTGGGAAAATAAAACCAAAAACCATTACTTTTAAGAAGTAATACAGTTTTTGCATTTTTTTTTTTGCTTTGTCGAAACTACAGAATTGTGATCAATACATTTTACTTTAAATCTTTTGTAATGTATAAAAATTCTACCTCTGCATATATATGATTTAATCAGAATTTTTTCTTTCTTTTTCATAACTTGAAAATGTGCTAACTGAATGAAAAGTCTGTATTGTTACATATATGTCACATTGGGCTTTTATGACAAAATAAAAAAAGGACCTCACACTGGAGGTCAACGTGTTAAATATGCTTATAGATTTGTTAAAATATTTTGATATTTTAATCACAATTGTTTGTGACACCCGCATCACAGTGGGTCCTTATGGGTTAACTCATCTGTGATAAATGATTATAATTTTGGATGATTATAAGTGCCACTGTCTATTTTATGACACATTGACAGCCTTTCCTATTTGAAGTGTTTGAAATGTTTAATAGAGTGAATGATGTAAGTTGACATTTGTCAAAAAACAAGAAGAGAACGATGGGCATAGTTTTAGTCCTCAATTAAGGGTTGGTGGCAACTAAAATCTGCTTAAGCAAAAATTAAGCAAAATTAGCCATTGTTCACGTTTTATTCTAAGGTCCAATTATTGCTATTAGCAAACCATTAACCACAACTTTTCCCTCAATAAACTAATACTGTGCTGCTTATTAATAGTTAAGGTAGTTGTTTATTTGAGGTATTTGGTAGAATTAGGGATGTAGAATAAGGTCATGCAGATTATATGCTTTATAAGTACTAATAAACAGCTATTATGTTTGTAATATGTGTGCTAATAAACAACTAGTTAATAGTGAGACTTGGTCCGTATACTGAAGTGTTTAACCATCAGAATTGGGGGCCGAAACCTACTGTTGCGTAAAACAAGACAAAATAGCATACACAGCAAATCCGGACTACACATCTCAAACTTTAAATGTGCCCTTATAGAGAATTTGTAAAGTCACATTGTTGATTTCCTCAGAAGGACACTCGACATCTGTCATGTGTATCTCCAACCTTGGAGGCTTGGGAGGGACATCAGAGACTAAACAGTGTCTGTTTTGGGAACGCTTCTCTAGGATGTGTAAATGGACTTGTCATGTTTTTGGTGGAGGTCGCAGCTGGACATCCATGTGGCACTGATGAACCCTGTTAACGCTCAGTTCTTCATGGAACGTGTTGTGCTAGCGGGATTCTAGTATATTCGTATTGAACTGACAAACAATTCTGCAAGAATCGCTGTGTGCAAATACAAATTTGACACCTTTGTTTTCTTCACCTGACCTGAACAGCTTTCAAAATATCCCGGCGGTTATCACGGATTACTTTCACACAGACACACACTGTCAAGGAAAATAAGGACTTTTTGCTTGTCAAAGGTAACCTTTGCACCTTATCAAGCCCTAAAGGGTGCAAACAGTACTAATACACAATGTTCAGGGGGGTTTCTGACAGCGTATTAACAATCACAAAATACAAGAGGATAACTCTAATTATTCTTAGAATCCTGCACATGAAATACTAGTGCTAGCAAGGCAGCAGAAGAAGTGCAAGGTACAAGTCTTTGCTTTGGTACTTTGTAAACGATACTGCATTAGAGCCGTATGGACTGAAATAATCCCCAAAGAAACCAAGTGTGAATGGAGGTTGTAAGCTTAATTAATTGCAGTGTATTTCGTACGGTTTAATACTTTGAGGTAAATGTGTTTTAGAGCAAACCCTAATCAGGTATATCAACGTAGTGCAGCATTGTGTTGTTTTGCTGTTTCATTACATTAAGGAAGACTCTGTTTAATATTTCCACTCCAAAAATAGACTCTGACCCTGATTAAAACAGTCAGGTGTGGTGTTAGACACAACAAGGTTATGGACTCGATTGCCAGAGTATGCATGAACTGATAACATGTAAACCTTTATTACAACATAAGTCGCTTCAAATCACACGTCAAAAGAGTCTATTTTTGGGTAAGTTGTAACCCAAAACATGGGTGGCAGGTCTGTTTTTATATCATCATGAAAGGGAAAACAACACTGAATGCAACTAACCCTACTTATTAATGGGTGATTCATTTATTTTGGTCTGTTTTGGAGACGTTACATCAGGTCAAATGTATTATTTACAGAAATAGTTGGTCACACTTTATTTTAAGGCCCTATTCTTACCACTGACTATGACCGTTACATCAAAATAATAAATTGCTCCTTTTTTATAGTAAGGTAGTTGAATAGTAGATCTGTAGACTGTGGTCATGCGGAATATGTGTTCCATATGTACTAATAAACAGCCAGTATGCTATTGCTTGCTAACAAGCAGCTGGTTAACAGTGAGAGTTATAGAGTTGTATAAATATTTTACACAATATACTGAAACTGAACGTGCACCCATTATGGAGAAATCAGGGTGACCCATGCCCTTATTGCCACCCTTCTCCAGGCTCCTGACTGGAGTGTGTGTGTGGAGAGGAGGGAGCTAGTCTTCCCCTGTGCATGCACACTGGAGCACGGCGAGGACATAAAAAGCCTCTCCGAGGCCTGACGCCACTCCCACTGTGTCTGCCGTTGGCTTATATTATAAAATAATATAATAATTAATATTATAAATATTATAAAACTAATAATTTATGGTTGCTCAGCTTATTTCAACTTTTGATTATAAGATACGTTAGTCCACTGAATTAAAAGTGAGCAAATTATTAAATGTATTTCTCATTGGTAGTTTAACTTAATGTAATTACCTCATGTGTTGTAATAATTACATGATATAATGAATGTATGTCCATTTCTAAAGTCTTAAACTTTTAATCACAGTAGGTGCTCGATTACAGCGGTTTGTGTTGACTATTATGTGTTTTTGTAAATAACTACTTGTTTGAAACCATTCAAAACACATTTAGAAGCTAAATTGGTAATTTGACCAATTCAGAATTTGAAATGTTATTTATCTGGCATATTTGGGCAGGTTTTCTGTTTTCCATCCATTTTAAAGACACTATGTACTTCTGTATGACACACAGTTTTGGTGCTTTGTTTGGTCACCACATGATTTCCTGATCACTGGTTTATACCACCTTGCAAATTTAATTTATGGTGGCAAATGCTGCTTCTTTTCTTATTTCAACTGCAGGCACCAGTTTCAAGTGTATGGTGTTATCCGAAGGAGCAGCTGCCGGGAGGAATCACACACCCAAGTCCTGTCCACCTGGGCCGTGTCAGCAGAACCGCCGGTCAGCCCGCAGGAAGCCCACGCTGACCTCTTTAATGCAGAAGAGAGGGTTTGGAGCAGCCTGTTTGCCTGTTGTGTGGATGTTTCTTTGACAAGCTGAAGCATGTGCACTCGTGCAGACAGCGATACAGACCAACGGCCTACTTCAAATCACTAAAGAACCACACCACTACAGCCAGCTTTCATCAATGCAGTGCGTGATCTCAGAAGCTGCTTCCCCTCCACACGAGTGATGCATAGTAAATATATAATTCACGAACGAATATATCTCGATCATAGGATGCAATGTGATTAAAAGGAGAGCGTGGTTGGAAAATTCCCCTCTGGACTAGTTCATTTGCACAGTAGTGCGTTAAGCAGCTGTTTACGTGTCCTTGTGTTGTGATGGAGAGAAGCAGATGAACACGCTCCTACATCATTTTATTTGGAACTAATTGTGTGACATTGGTTGTTTATGGAAAATCACCGGCTTTTAGGAAAAAGGCACCGTCAGTAATAGACCACATTTACAAAAGAGGTGTTTTTGCACCAGACGTGTTAAATTGTTAAACATACAAATACAGCTTGATGTCTCATTGAGCACCTTTGTGGGTGACTGCTGACTTTGACCAATTGTGATCATTAAAATATGAATTGACACTATTACTTAAAATATGTCATTAGGGAATTAATATACATTATGACACATTTAACTAATAACTATCCATTGATTAATCTATGAATCATATGTTGCAGTAATAATAAATGACTTAGTTCTTCATGCATTAACTCATGCATTAGTTAGGCATGACTTCATGAAATTAATGCCACCATACTGTAAAGTGTAAGTAAATGGTTCCATAAAGAACCTTTAACATCTGAAGAACCCTTCTGAGGTTCTTTATGGCAAATTTAGTAATCTTCGACTGAATGGTTTTTGCGGAACCAAAAATGGTTCTTCTATGGCATCACTGTGAAGAACCACTGAAGCACTTCTTTTTTGCGTGCATGGATCTAAAGAGTCCTTTTAGCATCCAGTTAGTAGGAAGCCCCTTCTCTTGCACAGGAAGGAAAAGCTGTTATGCACAGTGCAACACTAGTTAAAAGGAAACATGCACAGGACAACTGGTTTCTTGTTTATATGTCATGTCATGCAGGAAGTGGGCTGCTTCCATTTGCGTTAAAAAAGGGCGAAATGGCATGGTTCTTTGTGCACTTTAAAGTAGGTTAGAGCTGGAGCAGTTCATTTGTCATCCACGACAATGTGATTAATCATGGAAGGGCCGCTGTTGAATCCCCATTGGGCTGCGTTCACCAGGTGGCTCGTCTCACCGAATGTCATTGCTCAGCCTCAAGGAGCTCAGTGTGTCTCCTCAAAGTCTGTCAGTCAAGTGAGCTCAGAGCGGCTCTTCCTACAGTCCGTCCATTCTGCTCTGCTCCCTTTAAACACACTGTGTGGGTTGAAGCCAACTTGGTTTTTATTGTATTTGTTTAATATTGTGTTACTAGTCATATTCATTGATGCACACTATTCCAGATGAAATCTGTGCTTCAGATACAGTGTGAATTACACCCAGGATTATTATTATTAACTATAAAGGTAACACTTCAGTTTAACTAACATGTGTGTTACTAGCACATTGTCTGTATACTTGTAAAGGCTTATAAAGCCCATATTAACGTCTTATTCTGCGTGACCATACTTTATATTCCTTAAAGGAATAGTTCACCCAAAAATGATTTCCTCACCCTCGAGTAGCTACAGATCTGTATGAATTTCTTTGTTCTGTCGAACACAAAGGAAGATATTTTGAAGAAAGTTTGTTACCAGGCTGCAAACTTTCCTCAAAATATCTTCTGTTACGTCAAATTAAATTTTGTGAATTCAACTTTAAAATAAAGGGTGGCCAAAAAAAGTGTAAATGCAATTGAAGTTGTAATTTTTTGTAAGTTTAAGCCAAAAATCTTACTGACCTCAAATTTTTGAACAGTAGAGTATATCTGTGTGTGTGTGTGTGTGTGTGTGTGTGTGTGTGTGTTGTACTGAACACTGTTTGATCAGGCACTTAATTTTCAGCTAGCAGATGATAAAATGGTCAAAGAAAAATCTTACAGACTTACACTGGAACAAGAACCCATTATATAACAGAGAGTTGGGGGCAGGCTACATTCTTATTAGCTGAGAAACCACACATAAACACTCAAACAATGCCTTAAATCAGTGCACTGATAACCAACACTGAGCTATTTTAGCACAAACAAGCTGCATTCATATTTCCTCGGTACGTGACAAAATAACTAGTTAACAGAGCTGTCCAGAGAGCAAAATGGACTATTGTGTTCCTGCGGCTCGAGCAGTAAAGCACCACGCTGTGCTGGCAATGCTAAGGTCATGGGTCTGATTCCCAGAGAATGCAAGGCCTGATTAAATGCTGAATTTGAATACAATGTAAGGGGCTTCAGATAAAAGCGCCTGCCAGATGTGTAAATGAATAGAATTGAAAAATAATTAGATTTTTGGCATCACCTGCAGCTCACGAGAGACGGGAACGCATTGAGACTTGATTTCAGAGCAGGTGAAGATGGTGCTTCTGAAGATGTCTTGGTAGGGGTATATGCCAAATGTAATTTTAGCTTGTGCTCAGTAGACCGAGGCTCCCCTGTAGGTTTGTTATTCTCATATCGTTCCGCAGTGAATGTGTCTAGGCATTCTGGAGATCCGTGATAATAGCGTATATTTTACTCCAAACAGGATGAAGCTCAGAGATAGGAGGCACATGTGTGGGAGATCTCTCTCCTGTAGATCAGCGATAAGGCATCGAAACGCCCACATGCTCATCACGTAAGCGCTCCTGAGCAGACCCTCGTTAGCTTTGCTGTCATTTCTATATAGATCCAGTAATAAGAAAGGCACTTTCAAATAGCTCTGTTTTGCAACTGAATGCATGACAACTCAATCTAAAACTGTACATTTATCAGTCAGAGTTTAGTCTCTTTTGAGTTTCTTTGACACTTAGTATCACTTTATTTATGAATGATCTCACTTTTTGGTTTTCATCTTCCTTGGGAAGCATTTCATTCAGTGCACTGTCCAAAAACAGGAGTTATTTATTTAGTTTAGGGTCTCTTAACTAGTTGCATATGACTAGAATATTAGTCACTGATTAGTAGTAATTAAGCACATATTATTCTACAGCCCAAATCCTGAACTCCACAATTAATAAGCAGCAAAAAGTCAGTTAGTAGTGAATAAGCATTCCCTATTCTAAAGTCCTATTTTTCATATATAAACCATGTCTTATTTATTTTTGAGTTTCCGTCCGAAGCAATTGTGTGGTGATGCTGTTGCCATGATAAAAAATTGTATTTATACCCTCTCTAATCTCTTCTATGACCTCTAAGTATATGCTGCAACCATGCTTTATCTTGTCAGAATGAGAATGCTTTAAGCCTTTCATTAGTTGACTTATAACTTACCCATAATGCATTACTGTGTCTCAAAGAGTGACATTGTGCGTGCGTATAATGCAGGAGCTGGTTTAGAAATCACACAGTCTTTCATCAGAAGTCCGAATGCTTTTGAAGTCGTAACCTTTTACCGTGAAGCTCTCGCCGCCCACATTAGATAACTGCATAGCCGTGTTTATTAATCCCCGTTAATAGCAAGTCCATCATCAGACGTCCATCATCATCTTTAAAGCTGAGCATTGCATTGAATCACAAACATCTGCATTGCTTCTGTAATAGCAGGCATGATATGCATATACTTGTACTTTTATTCCGCTACAGTTTCAAAACGCAATCTGGTGTGGCAGCAACACCGTGTGAGCGAACAGATTATTAATAGACAGGCTTTTTTTATATTATTATTGAAGAATATTTAAGCAATCATGCTCTCCGCATGAGGGATCTTCGTAATTAACCTCAGAGTGTTTGAGTGCAAAGCATCGCCGTGGACTTTCTGCCATCTAGAGGCCTTATGCATGGCTTTACTGCGTCAGACGGGGTTTAAAAAAAGCCTTCACGTTTTGACCCTCCCTTGTTTCCATGGTGCTGTTTTACCGTTGAATGATTTGAGATTAACTAATAGAAATCGTGATTGAACCGGAGATGATATAAAACACAGGGCTCACTTCAGAAAGCATTGAAAAGTGCTAGGATCTAACATGCACTTTTCAAAACAGATAGCTTTTTGGTTGAATATTCACATCTAATGTTATCCTGAGGAGACACAGCAAGTGTGCTTGAAGTGTGTGTTTGGTCTTCATGATGCACGCTGTATATAGATGTCTGAAATAAAGGCTCTACTTTAATTACGTGAATTACTGGTGTTCTAAAAATATAATTACATATTTGACTGAACAGAGGAACCTTATCGGGGAAGTTAGCTGGAAAAATAATTATAGATAATGCAACTGCTGTAATTAGGTGCTGTTTTAATGAATGGTAGATTGTGTGAATGAGTCAGATGTAGAGTCTAGCGCCGTCTCGGAGCTGACAGGCTTCGCTCATACGTTCATGTGTGTCCTCCACAAGGTTACAGTTCCAGCAGGTTTCTGTGACTCAGATTCAAGTACTGATTCATTAACATTAATAATGTTAATAATTATAACAATTTATGATAGTAATCATCTGGACATAGATTTACAGTATATGAGCATAATCTGAGATGCTCAGTCTCATTAAATGTTCATTTTTTGATTGACTGATTGATAGATTTTTTTATTTATTTATCTTCCAGTGGTTTTTAAATATAATTTTTTATTGGCTGACTGATTGATAGATATTTTATGTTTCTAAATTATCGATGATTTTCAAATATGAGCTTTTACATTTTCAGTTGTTTACTTTAGAAAAAGTATGAAAAAACGAAAAAGGATGGAATAGAAATGTGGAAAAACAAAATAAATATATTTTAATACTGCATTATTATATATAGAGAGAATAAACACTCATATTGATGTATTTTGTTAAGTGTCCAAAAAGTTATCAAATAAATATCATCATAAAAACACACATGCTGATGTCTTTATTTTACAGGTACAGTATATGAAAGACATGAATTGCATTAAGGTCAAATGCCAGATGAATAATTATGCTTGCATTTACATGCCGTAATTACAGAGAAAGGATATTAGAGTTAAATGGGAAGAAATTCAATATAATGCAAATTGTATTGATATAAATGAAATGCTCGGAGGGTTTCTCATCGTTTACTCCAGCCACATGTATTGACAGTCTTCCTGTAATTGGCTGCTACAGTACTGACCGCCACCAGCGGCATTCATCAGAACCTGTCCGATAAGTGCTGTGCGGCTGGATTGTGATTCATATTCTCTCTAGTGACCTGATCCATCAGGACTGTCTGCCCGCTCTTTCGATATCTGATTGACCGTGATTCATCTGACATTCACCTCATCCAGCGCTTCAAGACCCGTCTGAATCTACCAGAACGTTCCTCCATGACCTACATTACAGAACTGAGATCCTCAAAGGGTCTCAGGAAGAAGGCAGAATGTGATGATCAAAGTGAAAAAGGTCTCATTTAAATAAGCTCAAATATACTAGTTTAGCAGCATGTTAGTGTCATACTCTGTTGGGGTCAGTTAGGTTGAGTTCCCTTTGTGCTTCTCATTAAGAGCGCAACTCGAGGGATGTGATCTGATCAAGATTGAAGATTGAAGATCCAGAGGGCATACGGCAAAGATTAGAAACTTATGCACTCTTGAGTGGACAAGTAAGCTTAGAGCTCTGCCGCAGGACAATCAAACTCATTTAGCTCAAATATGATGCATAATAATTGTGTCAGCATGAATAGGAACAGCTTCAGCGTGGCACAGAACGTTTGTCAAGCGAGTGAAAAGACTGCATAGACTGCACTTCAAAGCAGCAACTGGACCGAAGGAGGCACTTCTGAAGAATACAAAACACTTGCTTCTGTTTGGATTCAAAATGCAATAGCGCCTCCTGTCTGTGACTTTGAGGACTGCATGACGCCACTGCCCACATTACGCTAAAGCTTACTAGATATATCTTTAATACATTTCACCTGTCTGAAGAAATGATAGATATGTTTTCTTTTCTGCTTCAGGATAACGTTACTTTGTCAGTGAAGTCAACACGAAACCTTTTATACTTTAATATGCATTCCTGGCTTTACTGTGCATTATTCATGAGTGCATGCTATTGTAATGAGAATATATGTTTGTCGTTCAGGAGAAGGCGGTCCAAGGCAGTCTATATTTAAAGAACGGGGTTCTGGCAGGAACTCTGATATGAAACGCATGTTTTTCAAGTCAACTATCAACTGATAAAATCAAGAAGCTCCCTCATATCTCAGCAGTAAAAAGAGCTGCAAATATGGGCTTTAAGCAAATTGATGGCTAATGAGGTTAATTTTAACATAAATACTGATAAAGTCTGCTAGCTGAGCTATTTGGTCAAAAAGACTATTATGTTGTCACTTTCTCAAACAGAATGTCAGCAAATGCAGGCATTATTTTTAAGTTTTTTGCATATGAACAGAATCGGTTGAATTAGTACTTTTGCAAAACTTTATTATTTTCTACTTTATTCCGAGCCTCTGTCAGAAACAAAGTTTTGTAAGAAAGTCTGATGCTATACAAGGACAAATGTAAGAAGACTTGAGAAAATTGAGAAATTTGTTATGACAAGAACCAATTAGATAAACATAGAGCTGTTTTTATATGTGTGTTTTTTATTGATTTTGTAAGAATGCAGGCCTGAAGTGTATGGGCAACACATTACATCATCACTTAAATACTTAAGAAGAAAGTCTTCCTTCTAATGTTTGTGGCAGATGTTTTCAGACTAATAGAAAGAAAACGTTTCTTTTATAGCACTTTATCTACTCTTATCTTTTCTTCTGTACTGAGACAAACATCTCTATTTCAGTAACTTGCACACAACAATCTTTATGGTTTTATTCCTACCTGTATTGGGAGTTTTTACCTACATTTTGGTTTGATTTTGGACCTAGTTTGATCTGAACACTCGCTGCTGACAGTAAGTAGTGATAAAAGGAGAAATCTAAAAACCTGTAATATGCCAACAAAATGAAACAATTTTGAAGCTGACTACATCCAACAATAAGATTGAAAATGAGTGCATGTGTAATTACATATTTACAAACTGTTTGTATTTCTCAGGGGATGTTTGCTGGTATATAGTAGTTTTTTTTCTTTGCTCTTTTCACCTGGGGTGTCTTACCTTGTTTGTTTGGTTGTAAGTTGTAAATTAAAGAAAATAGCATATAGCTTTTGTTTGACCTCAAGCACACCTTAACTTGATGGAAGAAGGTACTTTAGCAATCCAAAATATTTGCAATGCATTCTGAATTTTGATGGGACAGATATCGGAATGCAATATAAACAAACTTCAGCACTTACTATCTATATTCTTTTCTCCGTGAGTGTCTGTGACAAGAGTCTCAAACTGAAATGCATTTGAGAGTCATGGAAAGTGGTGCATTGCTGCAGTTGAAGGGAGGAGGAGGGAAAGGGACACTGTTGCTAGGAAACACTTGTAGCATCATCGCACACTCTTCTTGCCAATTCAAACTATCTAAGGAGCTTGAGTGAAATGCCATGCGACCCCCTTCATGGGCTTCATCCAATGTCTTCATGCTGCCATTTGCACAAATGTTTATGAAGGAGAGCCCTCGAGTCTCTCTCAGACGGGTTAATCTGGGTTAAGTAAAGTGCCGTGTCTCTTCAGCATCCCCTGGTTGACTCCATAACCCTCTTCCAATTTCAGCCCTGCGTGCCATATTGATTTTAGAGTGCAACTTTCTGCAATAAACACATGTGCTATCAGAACCCACCCACCATAAAGACATTAAACTGTGCAGCAGAGGTGTCTCATCTGTATTAAAATTCAGTTTGCGCCATCAAAAGCCCCTAGAGTCCAACAGAAAGACAATATCTTCCTCTTTGAATTAATACACCTTAAGCAAGCCATTCCCAGAACCCCCTGCGGCAATCGTTCTCCTCTTTAAACACACACACACATATTCTCTGAAGAAAGAAATATACTGACAAAAGGCAGAAAGTAGTGGAAGGTTATTTGAAAGTAAAAGCTGATGAGGGTAAGACTGTTTATGTAACAGCGTGAAATACCCACTGGAAGCTCATTACCATCAGACATGACACTAAGATATATTTGAAGGAAACAGCCGAAACATTGTGTGCCTGTTGTGTGTTTGGTTAAATCAGGGGTATGGAATTAGGGATGCTAGGGACATGTCCAACTTGTTCCTAGAAATAACTTTGAAATAAATTTGGGACATATCTGAAATATGTCATATCACTGATATTACCTGACAAGTCAAAGTAAATGAATGAAAGACCCTCTGTACTCTGGTGCTGATGTAATGTTGTTGGTTCAAAATTTCTAAATCTATATAGCATACAAACTTGCAAAAAAACACCCTCTGTTTTTGAATTTCCAAAATGATGAATATGTAGACTACAGCTTGAAACAAAACTAAGAAAGTGACCCAATCTTCCGGGTTGTCTGAAGACTGTAAAAGTTGCTGACTGTAGTTCCATTAACGCCCAGCGGTGTCACTATTGTCAAGAATTTATGTTATTTTGACCTCTTTAACAGAACAGAATTGACTGAAATAAAATATGAATTATCCCCAAAGTGTCATTTCTCACAACTGTGTTTAGTATGTTTATATATATATTTAAAATATTAATAAAAATCATAATAGTAACCAAAATAACACATCTGAACCATGTGTTCTTAACCAACATTTGTATATATATTAGGGATGTTAGTTTAAAGCATTTTCATGATTAATAAGTTGTGAAACAATAGTGCAATTAATATATTTTAACGCAGTAATGCACTTGCCTCTTACATTTTATTGACAAACTGCCCTAAAATTCAAGATATTGGGGAAATATGCTCCTGTATAAGTTTTTGTCTCATCACAGGAGCACCAAGAGCTGTTTATGCTGTTTATGACCAAACTGCACATGTGCAAATGTGATTTTACACAACAGTTCAGTAAATAAGAAGTTAATAATGTGTTGTATTATTTATAGTATTGCTCAGTTTTCCCAACAAAAATATTATAGATAAAGCCATAGCAGATTTCCAATTGTTAAACTGTGTAAACCAATGATTTAAAGACATTCATCATCAGTTTCTTAGTTATAGTATTGTTTCATTTAAAAATATACTGCTATATACCATAATATATATATACAGGATGGGCCATTTATATGGATACACATTAACAAAATGGGAATGGTTGGTGATATTAACTTCCTGTTTGTGGCACATTAGTATATACTAGATGAAGTGAGGGGGGAAACTTTTCAATATGGGTGGTGACCATGGTGGCTATTTTATTAAGGTGTATCCATATAAATGGCCCACCCTGTACACACACACACACACACACACAAATGTTGGTCTCTTTGGGAAATGAACTGATTCTAGAGACATTTGACTGAACGGTGAATGCAGAAGTGAGCTGCAACTTTAATATCAGTCACAGATCCTTTCTAATGAAGTACATCTGACATCAGAAGTAAAGATTAGAATTTCCCTTTGTACACTAAATGCTGCTTTAATTCTAAACTGGAGGTTTATTCGCAAATATTCAGTAGAAATATTGATTCCATATATTCGGTGATGTCACTATAACTGAAACGCTTGTGATGATAACTATTCCTGATTTTTTAGACGTTTGCCCAAAGATGCTGACTAAATTCTCCTTGACCTTCCTGTCTCTGGCTTACTGTAGGCAGACGGACTCTCAAGGCATCTGTGAGTTTAAGTACTGACACTTTCAACAGATCCTGATCTTTGTTGTCTGTTTACTTGTCAAACGCCAGAACAGTGCAAGACTCAAATAAGAGCCTGGGGGTGAAAACTGGCATGCATGCATAATAAATAATGCTTTATACTGCAAACGTTAATAAAAAAAAGTTTTTGACATGCCTCTAAAATATAATTCCTATCAAACAAAGCATGCTATACACAAACATCATTTGAAATTTGGAGCTGATTTGTGATTGTGTGAAATGATTGAGCTGTTTTAGCTGAATCTTGGTTACACATTGCATTGTGTTGTGTTTCAGCGTTAATGCACAGTGTTTAGGCAAGTTACCTGTACCTTTTCCAGATTTGTATGGACCGTAATGACCCAACAGCCTATAGCGCAGCACACTGTGATGTATATGTGTACACACTGATTTATTCTTGTGAGTGGACATGTTTTATTGGAATCAAATGACTCTAAAGGCTGAGTGAGAAAGTAATGCAGCAATAACGCTGTGATTAATGAGTCTTTCCACTTACTGACTTTCATAATTACACACATGCTGTTGAACAAGACCAAGAATAGATGTGTGTTATGGATCATTAGACAAAAGATTATTGCAATTTGTCATGAACGTTTTTTTCTTCTCCCAAATCCTAACCTCGTGTAAAGAACACAAAAATATTTACAAAGTATAGCAGGAATAAATTCTAAGCAAGTGTTTTTCCTTCGAAGATCGTTTGCTGTCCTTTTCTATTCAAACTATACACAAAAAGTGAGATTTGAGATTTGTTGTGGAGGGGGAGATTTCTTTTTATGTTTCACACAAGGTTACACAATGCTTAAACATCACTTTTGATCAAATTTGGGCCAAAAAAGAAAGTCTGAGGCAGCGTGAGTATTATGCAGATTTCCTTTAAAACGTTCAAAAATTGCTCTCTCAGAGACGCTAATACAAAAGCAAAGCTCGTTCAGTCTGAAAAACTGCCAGAACACAGGCTGGCTTTGAACGCCAGGTTTACAGACTGCCAGTTCATTATTTTCATGCCTGGGGAAAAGAAATGAACAACTAATCTGCCAGAAGACAATCAAACCTCAAAACACTTTATAGCTGTGTATTTTTATGTTATGCTATGTTTACAGATTGTATTGAATCTTTAATAATGTGATTTATAACCATGCATTTGTTGTACTTTTTAAACATACCTCAGAATTTTAATTATAACGAATAAAACCTTTCAAGACAGATCTACCGTGAGCTCTGAGGCTGTTAAGTGATAGTATATGCTTCTCAAAAATCATTTATACAACATCCCCAGTCATAGAAGACAGTCACTGTTACCACGGAAACAAAGACTACAGTTCAGCAGTGATCGCCCACTTCCACGAAGCATTGCTAATCATTGTTTACAAACCACTCCTGAACCTCCAAACCTGCTCATATTCACATTCACTGTAAACTTCACACAATGCTGCATTGTATTTTATTTTAAACTCATTCGTGTAAATTCTGTTTTTTATGCTGTGTTATCATTTACGATTCATTTACATTGAACTAGTATTTCTAAAGGCTGGGTTCTAACATTTTCTTTTCAGTCACTGTGGTAAAATACTGAAGGAACAAAAAAGTTGAGCTACATTTGTGTTGAAGTTGTATTGTCTCTGCATTCATTAATGATGCAGTGATGCAGAAAAATCATTGGCTCTCATGTGACCAGAAATTTTTGATATTAATGACATTTTAAAAAATACCGTCTGTCACTTGTACAGTATTTTATTTTCTTAAGGTTGTGCCAAGTGATAATCATTTTATTATACGCTCCCAGAAATAAAGTTACAAAAGCTGTCACTGGGGTATGTAGCACTAATATATACTTGAAGGTACCAAAATGGACACTTTAGGTACAAACATGTTCCTTTTGAAAAGGTACCGCCCCAGAGACAGCTTTTGTACACTGCTCAGACTTAAATCTATGATTTTGGTACTATTTACAGTATAAGAGTTTTATTTTAAGGAATGCATCTGTATTGTCTCTTGCAGTGTTTCTCTGTATTTACCCTGAAAAAGACAAGCAATAAAAGACAGTTCAGGGGGAGATTCTCCCAGTCTGATAAGAGACTGAGCGTGATTGGAGAAGGCAGAGAGATCTTAAACTGATCCAGACGACGAGCCAGGCCAGTAATGACGTGGGCTGCAGCAGCATTGGAGGTGTCTGTCAGAGTCATATCTACGTCTGTCAGGGCAGATACCAGAAGAATAAACTCACGCCAGTCTGATTTTGCACTTTCTGACTAGATGTCCATTGCTCCTTGGTTTGGTTGAACTAAACTGTGGTGTTTTCCAGCAGGAGTCCTCTGTGTGCATCATAACAGAGCGAGAGCTTGTCACAGATACGGCTGCGGAGCGTTTCACTCCAGGAGGTACAGCAGACATTATACCAAAAAAACCTGAAACGTCACAAGTTACAAAACATGTCTGGCAACTTTGAGCTTATTTTATTACAAAGGAAGTAATGAGGTATGAGAACTTGTGCTCTATTGTAAAAATGAATCACAACTAAATGCATTTGGTAGCACATGCCATGGATATTCATAAACAACACAACCTTAAGAGCATAATCGCTTTTATTAAACAATCACTACCTATTAATTAAATGGTTTCTTCAACTACGGGCACTTTTGGTCTTTTAGGCATTATTTTAAGGTGTCCTTGTTACATATAACTATTATAGCAACAATTAATTATGCATAATTACTTGAAAGTAACCCTAAGCCAAACCCTAATCATATAATCGTAACCATATGCATGTATATTACTATTTTTAACTGCACTGCAACAATGACACCTTAACAATTTAGATTTAATTGCTCTAAAATTATTTGGTCACATTTTATATTAACTATGTTCTCAAATTACATAAAGTTCATCATTTGATAAAATGCACTTATTGTGTACATGCATGTTTTACATTGTACTTATATTTTCAAAAATGCCTGCATGCAATCATTCCTGTAACTCCTTACTGTAATACAGTACCTTGTATAATTACACTGTTGACCCATGTCTTACAGCTTACCTCACCCTAAATCCTACCCATACTAGCAAACCTGTCACTAACCTCACCCGTATCACCTCAATATCAGCAGAAGCGTTTTACAATACATTATAAATCCGATGTTTCTGATGTAAGCACACAGTTAAGGTCACCTAATATAAAGTAGGAGCTTTTTTTTTTATAATTATACATAAAGTGCAGAGACAACAAGCCATTTATCGTTTTGTTTCCATGAAAAGTATGAACACTGTGCTCCTCTGGAGCTATCAAAACATTTCTGTGTGTTTAAGCTTTTCCAGAACAGTAGCGTACTCTTGCTTCGCCTTGGCTTTTTGAGCTGCATTATTTATCTTGTGTCCTCAGAGATGGGAGCATCCACGAGGGAATAGATATTGTGTGTGGTGATTATGGCATCATCAGTGCTCCTTTTTCAGGACGCCTGGGTGGTCCTGTTGAGAGAGCAGTGTTCAATATGATGGTGTCAAACTCTAATACAAAGGTGTATGATACTGTGCTTGTCAATAAGTAACTATGCATCTAGGAACATATTTCATTGCATTACGTATTGAATGACTTGACACATGCGTTTGCACTAGTATTGACCATGTTTATTTGTCTATGACCCAGAGTTATTTCTTTATCTTTCCTCAGGATGTCTGTTTCTCTGGCATCACCTCACACCTGGAGCTTCAGATGTGTGACGGCTCTGATCCCTCGCCCTTCATATGAGACGTGCATTTAATCAGGGTTTAAATCAGTGCGTTCAGTCAGTTATAGCACTTCTTAATTTCATCAGGACTTATAGCGCATGACATTTCAATTTCATTGAAATAACATGACAAACCGAACGTTTTACAAGCAATAGAATAATATATATTGTGTTACCCCTTTTAATGGGAAGAAATACCACAAGATGGCAGCATGAGTCTACAGAATAATAGAGAAATAACAATGAAATCTTTTATTGTTGTTCTTGTTGTTATCCTCATATTCATTCCACACATTCTCATTCATTTCATTATTAATTAATTAGTTAATTAATGTATTTTTTTTTCATATTTGAATGATGTGAAAGGAGTCATTTCAAACTATGACCTACAAATAGATTCGGAATTAAATTAATTATAGTATTTTCAAATAAGAAGACATTAAGAAATGTGTGTTTCGGCATTTAAGTTTGCCATTAAATCTCAATTTTTATTCTCCACATGGTAACTACCGCACAAACAGCCTGGCAACATGACAGCATCCCACCATATGACATTTAATCAGTTTTTTTTTTCTTGACTAACGTTTTAAATATATAAAGATCTAAGATATGTGCTCTCTGAGTCATCCAAAAAAAAAAAAAAAAGACACAATTTGAGTCGCACTGCTTGTTAATTTGTTAAACAGAGGAATATTTATAGGTCTTACCATTATAGTCAGTTGTGTGTAATTGATTGTGAATAAAAAATAAAAAAAAATTATAATTAAAGAAATATAAAATATATTAATCATATCATGACAGGCCCTGTGTTTGGTATTCCTATTGTCACACAGCTAATGTTTATTGATTATAAAAAAAATAATAAATAAACTCTAATACGCCTAGACAGTGAAAGCTGCATTCATGTCAAAGGAAATAATTGTGCGCTTTACCTTTAAACTGTCCCATCGGGTTGATTTTGTATAAGCGAAATGACGAAAAGTACTATGGCTAAGGTTTAATCATGAATATTAATATAGTGTTCTGGCGTTGCCCGTAATCGTCAAATCACGTGTCCTAATTAATATTTATAAGACAGTTATTCATCATAATTAATTCGGCAGCTAGCAAACGCCCACTTACCAATGTCTACATTTGAGCCAATCAGTTAAGGTTATTCGGCGAACGTAGAGGTGCGTATTTAATATTCATGAGCACGCGTTCCAATAGTAGAATGCGCGACTGCGTTGAGCTTTAATTAAATTAGAGTCGGTGAGCTGGGATAGGCTGGGAGTTCTCTCGGTCCAGACTGCAGGAAATCCGACGTGGACTATAAACCCGCAGAAACGGACAGACAAACAAGCGAATGAGCAGAAGTCAATGCGGAAAACTTGATTAGATTTTCTGCCGCGGGAAAGAACGCTACAGTGTATCCAGAAGTCTGAGATTATTGCAACATGCCACGGCGGACTGTACAAGAAGTAACTGTTCAAGACGTGCAAAAGAGAAGAAACCCCAACAAACACTATGTAAGTGGACATCTCTAAAGATCTTTTCTGAACTTTTAATGACGTCATGAAAGTGTTTAGTGGTGTGTTTTTTGAGATTGTTTCGCTGGTTTGTCTGAACAAAGGCTGGAGATGCGATCAGGAGGATCAGGTTACACATCAGCACAACACGCCGAAGGTATTTCTGTTCATCTGTGGTAGAGTATTAAACAGCTAAAGTGTCAGATAAAGTCTGCAGACAGCAGTGGGTTGTAAGTCATCTATACTTTAGTATCAAGCTTAATCCAGATGTTTTCACATCTGCATGCAACAAAAAACACTTAAGTCTATTAGTGGCTTACACACACACACACACAGCACGCGCGCGCAGAAGTGTGTTTATATGTGTATAGATCATATATGGAGGTCTGTGTGAGTTTTAAGGGTGTTGGAGTGTTTTTAGGAACTTATTTTGAGGACTTTGCTGAGCTGCTGTGACTTCTCCGTGTTTCTCAGGGCCTTTTGTCCCGTTTACCACACCCTGAAAGTTAAAACACCCTTCACCACCCGTAACCCCTCTCTGCAGATCTCTCTGAGGCCTGGGATCTGTTATTATATGCTGCTTTGGCTGCCAAAGCTTTGTTTTTTTTTTCAGTCTAGCAAAGCCAAACTTTTGTGTATTTTATTTAATCTTTTGCAGACATGCTTTGTTTCTTCTTAATGGACATGCGTATTCTTTTTAGAAACTGGTTCATTCATATAAGCTTTACACAGGAATGTGAAGTGAATTATAATTTGAGATGACTTTCAAGGCCGATGCTGATGATGTGATTACCAGTAACTGTTTCTGTACTCTTAACATAAATCAAAAAGTGTAAAAATAAATATAAACCACTGGCTTGACACAAAATAGACATCATTTGAAAGCGTATAAACTCTGTAAGCCACTTCAGCTCAAGGTTGTCCGTGTGATTTGTGCTCAATATTTAAATCTTTTTCTCTACTGTGAAACAGGGCTGATCTTCACCAAACCTGTCCAATATATTTCACTCTCAAAACCGAAAGATTTATGAAAACAATCAAGTAAACAATATGGTTTTTCATTGAATTTGTTATTCCTGCATGGAATACTTTATAGTAAACACTATAGTATTGCTTTAGTAAAGGGCTTGAATCAATTTTAGTTATAATTTGGGGTAATTTTATAGTTTCTGTGGTAATATAACAACTATAGTTTACCCAATACCTGGTATATATACTACAATACACTACAGTTTACTGTAGGAAAAGCTAAAGCATACTACAGTATTTATTGCATGTTATCGCTTCACTGTAGTTAATACTGCAGTATGCTGTAGCATTCAGTAAGTGTTATAAATACTGTAATATACAGTATAATACACTGTACTATTCAAAAGCACTTGTGTTTGTTCATATGAGAAACTATTTGGATGAATGCAGGGTGTGATTCATGAACACATACACACACACACACACACACATGAAACAACATTTTAATAAGAATGTCAGCACTGAAATATGTAGATATTTAGATATATAAAGCAATTTATTAAATGCAAAGTAAAAATACAAATTTAGATTTCTTTATTACAGGCCCCGTGAGGTTTTAAGCATTTTGAACGTATTTGACACCATTTTTTAAACATTACTCCAACTACAGATAATCTTATCCTAGCTAGCAACTGTTGACCTGCACTTTATGAACATTAGGTCTTAAACTGGTATATTTCCACTCTGAAGAATCTGTGATGCATGGCTTTAGTATACCGGTGGAAAATGTGCATCAGCATCTACTGTCAGAAATGGGAAATGCATGCCGTCTGAGCAGAAGTGAGGCTGGAAAATCCCCCTCAAATGAATGCATCTGACTGTCATTTCTATCCAGAGTGAATAACAGTTATGCGTTTTGCCAGTGTGTGTGTGTTCCTGGGAATCAAAGCCATGACCTTGATGTTGAGCTCCAGGAACAGAGGCAGACGGCAGCGTCATGAGCTCATTTTAGTCTTCAATCTGCTTCTGTATAGTCATACTGCATTTCCCGTCAGTATGCATCACTCAGTTTTAAATAATAAAGCCACCAATTTATGCCATTTCAAAAATTGAACACAAAAGCTGCCCGTTTTTTGCCACTCCTGTGATCCAGCTTTCATTGAGTCTTTCTGAACTAGTGTGGCTCTGTCAGAATACACTGTAATATGGCAATTCAATTACTGTAAACATCTCTAATAGCATGCGACGCACGCTCTATAAAACACTGGATTGAGTCGTGCTGATCAATACAGGGGCTTTGGTTTGAGATGTGTGGGAGATCAACCTTATAGGCTATTCTTTGAGAAAATAAAGTATTGCTCAAACAAGCAGGTCACTGCTGAAGACAGCCCCTTTCTCCTACGAACCGAATCCTCCCTTCCCCCTCTACTACAGACGGAGGAGGGAAAAACATTTTAACTGTTTCAGGACAGATACACAGATACTCCTGATGGTTAGTTGGAGCTGGTGAATGGTGGGAAGCTGATCTAGGATAAGCATCAGTATTATGTTGGCTCATATTTAGGGAAAATAAAAAGAGAGTAATAGAAAGAAAACTGAAATTGCTGTATGTTTTAGTGCAAAAGCTGCAGTTTTTATCAAATAAACACAAGTGTTTTTAAACATCAGCCGCTCGTTCAGAGTAAAACTCTGTCTCTGCATCTGTTCTCGGTTTAACTTACAACATTCACCAATTACCTTCACATAGGGTTAGGTTTAGACTACCTGCAGTTTTTTTTTTTTTTTTATATAAAAATAAAAAAGGGTCAGCAATTGAAAAGAAAAATTTGCAATAAAATTTATATATATATATATATATAT
>JAUCMT010000051.1:15327461-15338308 GCA_032357475.1 Enteromius thamalakanensis
TGAATTACCGCGCGCGCCAGCATCAGTGGTGCGCTCGCTGATTAATGGCATAGATCTGTCGCCATAGAAATCCATGTTATGCAGTGAAGAAATGCAGACCCAGCTCCCGACCCAACTTTGTGAATAGATTAACGGCGATATTTTTTTTATCGCGCGATAAGAGTCTCGCGTTAACGCAGCCCGATAACGGCACACCACTAGTAATTATGAATTATTACTCTATGGTATATAATTAAATTATACACTGCAGGGACGACATTATTGACTAGAATCACTGAGGATTCATTAGAGCTCAGTTTAACCGATTATCTCTTTACTACTAGTCATAGCACAAAATAAACAGGAGTGGACATCTGAAGGTGTGAATATTTCTGCCTGAATGATTATGGCAGCACATCACTGATTTATAGCACCTACCAATACGGCGTCCCGATAAAAGAGTCTCGTCGTTGAAGAGTTTTGGTGTTTTTTGCAGAAACCCCAAAGTCCGCTGTAACAAAAAACAGAAACGTTGTGTTACATGAACATTTCATCCCAGTTCCAAAAACGTCACATTATAATCTCTTTAAAAACCTCTAATATATATTGTTTACTATTTTAGATCTTAAGTTTGGGGTTTGGTTTTTTTCTGCTCACCAAGACTGCATTTATTTAATCAAACATTTCCTTTAATATCAGTAATAATGTGAAATATTATAAGCGTTTAAAATATGTGCTTTCTATGTTAATATTACAGTAAAAATCTAATTTTATCTGTAATCAAAGCTGAATTTTATCAGTTAAATGCTAGATTGTTTTGGTGCAAGGTTTGTATACAGTATTTATTAATGCATGAGCTGTGGACGGTTTCAACTCTCTCACAGAAAACGCTAAAAGCCTGATACTCCAGCTAGCGTTAACCAGAACACAATGAAGCCACATTCAGAGGAACAACTCGCTCACTCAGTCCCTAAACCCAGTGAGACCTGAGCAGAGAAGTGTAATGAAATATTATAAGTCCGCTCTTGGCAGACTGTGGTACTTTACAACACAACCTTCATACAAGGTTTCAAGGAAGTGTGTGTGTGTGTGTGTGTGTGTGTGAGGGTGTGACAGTGTGAGATAGGTCAAAGAATTTCTAATATATTTTGCTCTGTTACACATCCTAACTAGACAGCAATTTAAGGCATCGCAGCTGATAACTATCGTATTGCTGCATGAAAGTATTATTTGAATTGGGAGTGTATTATGGCTTCCAAAAAAATATGAAGCAACAGTAATAATAATTAGAAATGTTTTCTGAGCTTCAGAATATTATAAAGACTGGAGTAATGATGCTGAAAATTCAGCTTTGTGTCACAGTAAAAAAAATAATACTTTTAGATAGATAATATCTGCAATAATTGTATTTGCAATGTATTTTTTATCTAAAAAAGCAGCCTTGTTTTGCATAAAATACTTCTTTACAAAAAAAATGTAAAATGCAATAAAACAAAATAACATTCAATACAATAAATAAATTTTTAAAAAATGATAATAAATCGAATGCTGCTTTAGCAGAGTGTTCCAAATCAATTGAGCTTGTTCCAGTTCCGTTAGGATGATCCCTTAAAAGGCATCAAGCCTGCTCAATAGGTTCTGGAACAGAATTATTGTCCTTGCTCAAATTAAATGAGTGCTTCAAAAGAAAAATGGCAAATTATACCAAATATATAGTGTTTATCCAGGAGAGAAACCTCAGCACAAATCTTGTTCAATGCATTAATCGTGGTTGTCAGTTTCAAACCCCTCGGACTGGTTCACATACGAACCTAGCTTGATGTCTCCGTCCAGTGTGAGCAGAATGTTTCCAGCCTTCAGGTCCCTGTGGATGATCTTCATGCTGTGGAGATACTGAAGAGCCTCCAGCATTTGTTTACAGATCACCCGGATCTGAGGCTCTTCAAGACCCCTGTCCAGCTCTGAAGACACAAACAATTACATCTTCACACTATTACATTATACACAAAAATATACATTATATTATCTTATCTTGTATTGTTTTATATTACATAGAGACTAAATGAGTCTAAATGAGTATTTCACAATTCAAAATTAAAATGATTACGATACCTATTTGACATAATCTACCTGCTTTTAATTATTTATTTTATTTATTATTATAACTTGAGGTTTAAAGCATCAGCTGAAGTACTTACTAGAAATAGAGTTTTGACAGGAATATGTTTATTTATTGATTGTGTCAAAGTGTTTACTGTATGTAATTGTTATTGTTCATTTTAATTACTTTTTTATCACAAGGAACAGAAAAAAAGAATGAAAGAATAATTTGGATTATTGTATTAAATGCATTTTTGAATTGGAAGACAATCACAGTCGAACACACAAACAAGTCTATTCAGTGAGCTGGAGAGGCAGGACGCTGTAACCAAAGGCAATGAACTTTAAGTGACCTTGACCGGCTCGTTCATACAACACCCAAAATAATGCAATATCCTGTTTAAACTTCAGGGAAAAACTCACCCACAGCTAATAGTTACAGTATGAGCCAATACCTAAGATCATCAAAGAGAAGCTGAGGAGAGATAATATGAAGGAAAGCAACAGAAGATACAGGTCTTACCTAACATAGTGGCATCGACTGCACCTCCGGGGCAGAACTCGATCATAATCTGTGAGGAAATGAAGTACAACATTACACGTTAGTTCAGGACAGAGATTTCTGCCTCATTCAGACTCTGAAGAACTCAGCGGAGCTGAATGAAAACAGTCGTTTAATGTAAACAGGAAAAGGTGGTGCGGTGTATGTGAACAGAACAGAGATCAACCACAGATTGATCCAGTTTAGTTCAGAAGTAGAGGAATGAATTCATGACTCATACATTCGTGCACGAAAGACTGGGATGAGGAAGCTTTTCTGTGTTTTTTAAAAGAACTTGCGTTTGCTCATTAAGGCAGCATTTATTTGACCAAACACACATTTTCTTATAGTATGAATTATTTTGACCTGATTTGTTCAGAGACTCGTTCAGTGATTCGTCTTCGGTCAATTTCATGTAAAGCAGTGTTTGTGATCTTTTATCACTCCAAAAGAGACACCTAGTGGTGAAGAATGAATCTGCATTTTCATTCACACCAAAGAAAAAAGACCAACAAGTGGGCGGCAATATGAAGATGTTTTATTTTGATGTCAACATGAAACGGCTTGGGACTCGTTCTAAAAACCTGTCAATGATTCAGAGTCTACTCTTTTTTTTCTGAGAGACAATAATTTTATACAAGGGGCATTTCCAGATTTAATACAGCCCTTTTCAAAAAATAATGTCTTGTCTGTTGCAGCTGGTTGAGACGAAAACATTGAAGAGACATAAGAGCTGTTCTAACAGCCAGCAATACTTCGACTAGAAGCATACAGTAACTCTAAGCAAATCACTGTTATTTCTCTGGAACTTGAGAATGTGTCTGTGCATGCATTTCTAGACCGTGTTGATGGTTCAGGTTTAGTCCTTCTACACAATTGAACAGGTTTACAGATGATGTAATAAACATTACAGATAAACGCTTACCACAAACATAACAAGACACAATAAAACAATTGAGGACTTTTTAGCTGAATTACAAAACAAACAATATGAATCTGCCTCTAGCAGAAAATATGAAGTCTGGCCCAATAATAATTCAGTATCATCAACAGAAATGCGATGGAATGATGACAATAACAAATAAACAATATCTCTATGCGTGTATCAAAGCTGTTTATTGATTTTGACTTGATAACTTTGTTTTTGCAGTCAATGCAAATTCCTGAGTCATTAGACAATTTCACAGCATTTTCTCAAAGCTCTGTCCAGATCAACGAGATTACAATAACAGAGCAAGATCTTCACTTCACTGTCACTGACATACATTAACAAAGCTGCCCGAACACCTCCAGTAAGTTCCATCCATATTTCTAGAAAAATACAAAACAGGAATTTCCCCTGGAACTGAGAAACAGAGCCTTCAGGAGAACAAACCTAGGGAATGTGTCACAAATATCAAGCCTGTTGACCTACTTTAAGAGTCTTCATGAATCACGATCTGTAATTATTCAATGAAATTAAAAAATAAAAACACTATTTGAATTGTACCGCGTGTTGAATCCATGATAAATCCTAAGCATGCAAACTAAAGCGGGCGTTATAAATAAAGTCACTGGGTGGCGCTGTGGAGCACGTCATGAGACGTTTAGCATTACTTTGATCTAAATGTTTTTACTACATGATCTTACAAAGTGAAATTACTTTTGATTAAATAAATCAGAAATATTGTAAAAATTTACTTTTGCGTGCATATGATAACACCGTTTTTTACCTGGATCGGATACGAAATTTGTTGGTACGCATATGACAGGTAAGATGATGGGTAGGATTAGGTTTGGGATAGATGCACATTTTTTTATTATATGCACACAAAAATTGTATTATGTGAACGCCAAACATATGCCTATCACATGTGCACAATAGCCGTTTCTGCAGACCAACTGCCCCCTAGTGGTCAGGAGCATTTCCATTGTGTTGTTTTAAAATTGCATTGTGTTGTGCACTACTAGGCCACCGTAATTTTAACGTAAAGTAGTGCACGAATGTTATGCAATAGGTCTAATCATAAGCTTGGCGACAAAAACTTTAAAACTCGTTAAAAGTCTTTTAAATAAAGATTTGGATATAAGTTTCTATAAGCCCATATTTTCAATACAATATTTTTATAAATGCTCATCTTTAGTCACCATGTACTCATATTTCATTTCAAAACACATACCGTATACAACGAGTTACTGAACAAATACAAGGCGGCACAAAAACACATCATTAAACAAGTCCACGTGACTTCTGTGCTATATATAATCTTTACTCTTTAATCTTTTGCGCTGTTTATAACTCTTCTGGAGTCATATGATTATAATGTATGAGGAAGAGGCCTGATTTGTCAGTCATTCTTCAAATTCATACGGGTTTGGTGCGACATGAATAATGATAACAGAATTGTTGGCTGGATGGCTCCTTCAGGAATGTACATAGAGAGATTCTTCACCGTTCGAGAATAACAGCAGAGTTTGTAATGTCTTGAAGATCCAAAGCCAAGACCGCAAAATTGTTTAAAACGATCTGGTCATGCAAATACTGTCCCGTCAAAGCAACCCTCATGCCTCGACCCCTGTGGACTGGTAAACACTAGTGTCTGTATATTTAATGATAACACAGTGACACAGTGATTGCCTCCGAGATACATAAACCACATACCAAAGCAAAGAGACGTGGCACCAATCCAACAAACCAATGGACAACTCAATAAAACTGCTGTTTTCTGTGACGGTCAACACATATCATACAGTCAAAACCAAACCTAATCAGACACCTTTAACAGTTCTCAAACGAGCAGAGATTAGAAAATGGTAGTAAGGCATGACAAGAACTCAGAATGAAACTGTGTCAGAGTTAATTCATCTCAATTATGTCAAATAACTTTAATAGAAAGGTATGTAATGGATCATAATCAACCAAACATTATCCAGCTGTTAAATTTAAGTACACAGTTACATAATACCGATTTAGGTATTACCAAGCAATGCTCAATCTTGTTCAGTCTGTGGTGTAGAAAGCCTGCATTAGCAATTAAAAGCAAAACATGATCAGGTCAATGTGTCCCAAAATTTACTGGAATTGTTTGGTATGTCACAGTGAACTATAGTGTCCTGCTCCCACTAGTAAACTTTATATAATTGTATGGATGCATATTCTGAATCATTTTTGCTTTGTATTAAGAGATTCATGAAGGACATGATACTATTATGTATTAATTCATGCACATTCAGTGGAGGGTTGGTTGCTCGTGTGTTAGTTTGGGAGTTCTGGTTGGTTTGTATGTGGTTACTACAGTAATTGGCCTCTGGTTTCTAGATAACTGGTTTCTAGTAACAGTTTTTAGTAAGATTTTCATTGTTATTTATCAATAATCTTCATGCATCTTCAATACACATGCATGCAAAAATCAGTGATGCTTTCCCTTAGAGACGTGAATCTGTGCTCGCCCTAAACAACAGCAGATTACGAGGCTGACGTCAGCGAACGTCTCATGATCAAACAGTTATATAATCCCTGTATGATCTGTACAGGGTGTTTCCTGACGCAGGGTTAGCCTCCACAGGACGAACTGTTTGGAAAACGGGTGGATAGATGAATGAATGCTGAATGACAGCAAATACAGCCACGTCTAGTGTGTACCAGAGAAAACACTAACTTTCATCAACATATTCATTACCAAGCCAAACAATACACACATGACTGTGTTTACAGAGAGACTGAAACTGTACAAGATCCTGAAAACAGTCACTAGATATCACAGAATTCAAAGATTTAAGATCTGAGGATTTGTGGTCAATGACAAAAAAGCATGGAAAGGGGAAAACAATGTGTATTCATCTTGGTTTTATCATTATTTTATAATATAGCAATCAAGGTTGAATTATATATGTATTTTTCAGACTGAAAATATATTTCATGTAAATCTTTGAATGCCAAATGTACAAGAAGGTGTACAACAACATTACTAAAATAATGTTTTTTTTTACTTACATGTAGATATTCAACCACAGAAGAAGAGTATTTAAGTCATTGCTTGTATGAAATGCAGATTACACTTTATTTTAATAGTCAACTAACTATAAGTAACTATTTTTTTTTATTAATTTGCAGCTACATGTCTACTAACTCCCAGAGTAGACTAGTTATGGTTGGTTTAGGGTTAGTAGTATAAGTTGACATGTACTTGTACAGGTTCTGATGGTCAGTAGTGTGTTGTTGTGGAGTCAGACAGTCTACTAATACTCTGATGACTGCTACTGTACTTGACCTGCAGGCGAAGAGTTTCTTACCGTAATTCTTACTGACTACCAGCATAAAGTGTTACCAGAAATGCATTCTTGAATTAAAGATCTGGACGTATATTCTTGAAGATCCATTATAAAGAAAATGCAGACGTAATAGAAACTAGAGGAACCAGTTGCTGGCATCTTCATCTACATCAGTTGCTTTCTTTCTGAAATGTGTGGAATCTCCCAGATGACATACACTGAAGCCCGCAGGGACAAGGGCCAGAACAACCAGTCTGACCACACACACACACACACACACAGGTGAGATTCCTCCAGCGCCTACACACATATCTCAGACAAACGCAACAAGAGGTTAAACAAACAGAAACGACGGAGGCTTTAATGAGACAATCCCACAACCCTGTTAACAGCTGCCGACTGAAGATCTCCACCGATCCTGGACCCTTAAAACCTCCTGAATAATTCATTATGATGATTAGCACTTTCCCCTCACTGGCGCAGAGCTCCAGGTTTACATTTAGACCCGACAGATGGCTAAAGGACTTTATCCAAGGGCCTGCGGAGAGATTTTCCTCCATGCTTTAAAATAAAAGACGAGGATGCAGCATGCTGACCTGGAATGGAAACTTTACAGCCACCTGTCTACTCGTTTACGTAACACAACATATAGTTATAATAATGATGTGTTTAACACCACTACGCTTATTTGCTGTCCCTGCTTTAAACAAAAAAACAATAGAAAATTGTAATCAAACATTACAAACCATCAAGTTTTAGTCATTACAATGAATTTCTGTAGTATATTTTGGGGCATATTTAATTAGGCATTAATAAGCCTGAAGGCATTCCAATTTCCCATTAAAACCATTACATATTGTGTGATGGTGTCTATTGTTGAGGTCACAACCTTGAGTAACACTGACTGAAGTCCAGATTAACGTTCACCGTACATAATGTCTTCAAACAGTACTAAGAGAGCTAATCGTGTTGTTGACCTTTGCTGAGATGCTAGACTCAACATTCATTTCTGATAATGTGAAGGCACCCTGAAGCAGATGGTGTGAGATGGAGATAAAGAGGATAAGAGAAGATTAAGTCTTGGGTGAGTCTTGGGCAGTCTGTTTAATAGGCTCTGAGGAGCGCCGGCTTACAGGAGTTCAGAAGAGTCCTGACGCATGAGGCCAGAGATCTTCACACACCTGTTACACAGCTGCTGACCGCTAGACTTCAGAACAAAACACGCCCGGACAATAAGATACCTGTAGGTGATGCATCTTAGGGAGCATCCGATGCTAGCTGCATATTAAATGTTTTTGCACGATGTGGAGGTAAAGAACCCCTGAATCTCTCTCAACAAACACTGAGGCTGTTATTACTCCAGCCCCTCGATGCGGAGAAACATGCATCATGTACTGATTTACTACTAAAGTTATTTTATTAATGGACGTCGTGGAGCAGCGCTGATAAGCTTCTGTGCTCCTGCTTGTTTCCCTGCGGGTGAGACAGTGTGTGTGTGTGTGTGTGTGTGCGCATCAACTGAATTGTGTGTACTGTTTGGTGACACTAAAATATTATACACTTCAGATTATAGTATACGTGTGATTTATTAAAAAAAATATTTATCAATTCTGAGCATTTTTTTAAATAAAAATAAATAACCAATTTTTCAAATGGTTTCTGTTTTGCATTTCATGACTAAAAAATTGCCAAAAATATATATATTCTTTGTAAATAGACAACATTTTATCAAAAGGGTTCAGATGTGTCCAATCAAATCAAACATTAAACATTTAAAATAGTTGAGTGAAATAAATATATACATTTTTCAAGCATGAGAACTGATGTGTATTAGAGTACTCAACAGAAATCAATGTAAGGATGTGATGTCGGATGACCTTACAGCTAAACAGTGGAATAAGTAGTTTGTAATAAGTCCTAATTTGCACATTTCAAAAGGTTAAATAGTTAAACCATAGATTATACTACTGTTTCAAAGTCTATTCTGTGATCCTTTCCCAGCGGGGATTTGTTTTTGTGGAATTAAACTGAAAATGAGGCCAACTCAGAAAAATCTCTTTTCTTCTCACACATACGGTATGAACGCCTGTGGACTGTTCTGTAAAGCAGACGGACACATGTGTTATTGTTTACTACATGCTTATTGGCTTAGTACTAAAACAATTTGCAATCCTTTGCATGTCAACACACTTTCATCCTAATGCATGAAGGGAAACCCATGATGAATGAAGTCCATCCTAGAGCATTGCTTCGGTCTAAATGTAAAGGAACGAAAAGCTTGAGGTCTGAGCATCTGCACCAGCATGAAGTCACCCTGACACACTCCACTTAAAAACAACAAGTGCTCATTATGTTTGACAACAAGTGTGCAGCTATTTCCCTTCACCAAACATTTCCATCTGAATGCAGTTCATCCAGAGATTTTACGACCTCGTCCACACCCAGCTCATCTCTGACAGCTGTGCCAGGCGTCTACAGACGATCACACCACATACTCTTAAGTATGAGAACACACAGATTTGACATGCGTCAATGCTAATAATAAACTTCCCTCACAGCTCTATTACTGATCTATCTGCTTGAATTTAATGTTTTTTACTTTGAAATAACAGTTTCTTCTTAGTTTTTTCTTATCAGTGATGTTTATTAGGGGTGAGTGTCACATGTAATGTTGTTAAATGATGGTGTATAGTGTCTGTGTGAATGACGTCTCCAACAGTTTGGTGACGCTGTCTGAGTCTTACGTCATTTTTATTTTTTTATCATTAACGGTAATACCGTATACCGGAAGGCAGTATAACGGCATCAAAATTTGGATATCGCCCAAACCTATTATATATGCTTATTACACGGCTCTCTGGAATGCTTGATTCTGATTGGTCAGTTGAGACATTTGCAGGTTCGTTCTTTTCGAATAATAACCGCTCCAAAGTAATAGCATAGCCGGGACTACTTGTGTGTTTAAATCCCTCCGCGCCAACAAAGATTACGGTTTGGCGCCATCTTAATTAATTAATTAATTAATTAATTTCAAACAAATATGCCAATAAAATGTTTCAAATTCATATTCATGTCCAGTTTTTTTCACTTATGTGGCAAGTAGCCGTGTAATAAGCGGGATAATATACAGGCAGCCGGTAAATATACTGTATACACAGTACACACACATATATTATGCAAACAAAAACTGTTATTTTGGATGTGATTAATCGCGATTAATTGTTTGACAGCACTAAAGATATCCAGATCACCTGTGATCAGTTGCTTCCTAGCTCTGCACCCCAGTGTTTAACTTTAAGGTTTGATGAGAAGGAAGTCTTTGTCAAACACTCGGAAATCAGGCCTCACGTCTTTCAGACGAGCAAATTTAGCTTTACACGGAGGAATGCCAGCAATGCTTTAACAAGCTGTTTCCCTGACAGCATGTCGTCTGTGGAGGTACAATAGTCCACTGCAAACACACACATTCACCATCAGCTCCTGTCCCGTGCTCGGATACCGGTCCCACCCTGGAGAACAATGCCAACTACTGAGCTTAGAAAATCATTTACCCGTTATAAAAACCCCTACAAAACTCTTACAGCAGTCAAATATGGTTACAGAAATTAATATAGTTATTAACAATCATTTTATAAGCCTTAAATGTTCTAGACTCCAAACACATTTTCAGTGTGTTTCGTTAAAACAGATTGTGTGAACACCTCTAAGGGTGCTTTCACATCTGTGGTTCGGTTCGTTTGGTCCGGACCAAGGGCAACAAAAAATAATACATTGTAGCATTTTTCTGCCGTTTTGGGTCCTTTTCACACCACACTGATTGCTCTGGTCCGAACCAATTGAAACGAACTAAAATGCAGTCATGTGACAACATCTACATCACTCGTTGGCCAGATGTGCCGTTAATATTTCGTAAACTGCTTTTTAATTGGTCAGAATTAACATGCGGGAAAATTCCAATGGAACATGCCGCTATTTA
>JAUCMT010000051.1:15341796-15359028 GCA_032357475.1 Enteromius thamalakanensis
ACATATATATATATATATACATATATATATATTTATTTATTTATATATATATATATATATATATATACATATATATTTATTTATTTATTTATATATATATATATATATACATATATATTTATTTATTTATTTATTTATTTATTATATAATTACAATTTGTATTAATTTTCTTAATTTATTAATTCTATATTTTTAACACTATTATTGTTATTCCTTTTTAACCACAACATTTTAAAAGATGTAAAGACCCTTTAATTAATTTTTTCAAATACTGCTGAGCAGTCAAGAAGCTTCGTTAACATTTTCTATATATTAGAATTTTTTTTTTTACACTGACTTTGTCTTCCCAAGCACCTCCTCCATGCAACCAATATTCACAGAACTGTTTATGCATTTCCAAAGTAAACTATAATTAACTAAATAAGTGAGTATAGTCAATACAGAAGTAGTCTTGACGTGTGAGGTTTGAGAGAGCGGTGGGAAACATGCTGTGTTAGTATGCAGTGTTAATCGAGGTGGAGTCCGTCAATGTGGTTAGATGTTTTGAGAGGAAACGGTGTTGCCAAACCACTCAAAAACAAGACTTCCGCTTTTCTCATTAAAAATAAACTTTCAAAAACAGCAGACATGATTTGGCACCACTAACAAACATGAAGACATGTCTATGTTAACCGTGATACAATGTAACAGACGAGAATGAAATTAGTACAGGTTGAAATGACTCGACTAGCTTTAAAATCCCCACAATGTTAGTGTATTGTCAGTGGTTGCCAGGGTGGTTGCTAGGGTCATGCGGAGGAGTCAAAACGAAATCACACGTTGTTGTGATGCTTGACCTCTGTTCATCGAAACAACGGGAAAAGAAACTCCACACCCTCTGAATATGAAGAAGTGCATCAGAAGACCTCCACACAGATGCAGCTCATAATCCAACGCCTTCTTTTCATGATTTAGACAATTATATACAGTAGCTGACGCTGGTCCGTAAGCATTGACTGCCTGATAAAAACACTGCTCAAAAAAATAAAGGGAACACTAAAATAACATATCCTAGATCTATAAAACCAATGTATTAACCCATGGAGGTCTGGATTTGGAGTCACACTCTGATCCAACATTGATGTGACGTCCTTAAAACAAGTCCAAATGAGTCTCAGTGGTGTGTGGGTCCTCCACGTGCCTGTATGAACTCCCACAAGGCCAACCGCACCGGCATATGATCTCACAAGGGCTCTGAGGATCTCCTCTCGGTACCTAATGGCAGTCAGGCTACCTCTGGAGAGCACATGGAGGAGCAGGAAGTTTTATAAATGAATGGATATAAATACAAAATAAAGTATTTGACCAGCTGGTGTTCTGTCTGTCCTCTGATCGTCCTCCAGTGGTTTCAGTCCAGTATAGCTGACATATATCAGCGCTGTGTGACTCAACAACACTCCTAGCCTCATAGAAGCATAACCATAAATAAAGCCTGAGATCCACTTACATTTCCATTGAGAGGATTACAGCACCTGCTCAAGGGGACCGAGCAGAAGTCAAAGCTTTGCACCTGAGCGTAAAGCCTCTATAACAGCAGGAGAGTGTACTTTCAACCCAGCGTAATGACTGTTTCATCACATCCATAAAAAGAGCACACCAGTGTTTCCATCTGGTCCCAGCACACCTTCAGGAAAACACTCCAGCTCTTTCACAGAGACAGGGGCTTTTACATTTCATTATTCTGAAAGAGTGTTTATTAACGAGTAGGGCTTACGCAGGTCAACTAGTCATCAGATTCTGAGCATAGTTATGAAATGATAACTATTCTCAACTATTGTTGGAAACTATGTATTATTATGGCAGCAATCACTGATTCATGAACAATCCTGGCTAAACTACTGGACATTAATTCACATCGTTTGACAAAACTGCTAATAAACAACAATAGAATATAAGAGTTGGTGAAGCACATCAATATGTTGAGGTTACTACATCATGATCTTCAACATTTGAAGTAGTCTAGATTCAAAAGGTTTTGCTAGGATGTGTTAAATTGATAGGAAGTGATGGCAAAAGATTTATATTTATATTGATATGAAGATTTATATTTGCTGTTTAAGGCTGTTCTTTATAACCTTTTATTCATCAAAGACTCCTGGAAATAAATATTGCTGTTTACAGTACACAACTCCGTCAACACTGATAATTCTAATAATAAATCGGAGTAAATCACTTTAGACTGGAGTAATAACTGATGCAAATTCAGCTTTGCATCCCAAAAATAAATTATATTTTAAAATATATTAAAACAGAAACCCATCATTTAAAATATTTCACAATATTATTTTTTTCCTGTATTTTTGATCCAATAAATACAGCCTTGATGAACATTAGAAACTGGGAGTGTATATTACGTAATATTACGTGTTTATTTTGGATGCAATTAATCTTTTGACTGCTGAAGGTTGAAGGTTATTAGCCTTTTATTCTTTACACGATAGACTGAGTAACCTTGTGCCTCAAACAATGTAAGCTTTAAACAAAAGTTAAGCCTTGGACTCGTTGTCATTAACGTTTATGATGATGACTTTGATAAAACTGAATGACCAAGCGAAACCGTTTGTCAAGAATAGCACTATGACAAACACAAACACTTGGCTGACTCTCTGTCCTGAAGTTCAATCAATGGCTTAAATGGTTTCAGTGAACTGGGTGGCGATGAGAAAGCTACAATTACCGTCGCCCTGAAACAATGAGGCCTGAACCTGATGATGACGTAGTTTATCTAATATGCAGAATATGTAGATCTCCACCCACACGCTCTTATCATGCTGAAGCCAGCTGCACTGAAGGCTGGTGATTAGACGAGCTCTCGTGATCACTAACTAACACACGTCAAACCTCACACCGTGTGCTTCACGTGTTCTCCATCAATAATTCACAACCAGCTTTAACTAACAACACACACTTTGATCCTCCTCAAAACAATACCCTCAGAGAGACGCAGTAAATACAGCTACACTACACTTCTGAAACATATTTGGGGTGGACGTACATTCAAAACCTTTAATAAATTATATTATGCATCTAAAATTTGTCTGATTCAGTTGAACTCAATTCAGCTATTTTCCTGCGATTTATTTATAAAGTGGAAATTAAGGTGGAAAAATCTGCAAGTATTTGAATTCCTTAATAAATAAACGCGGTGCATGTGAAATCTGAACATGATTCGACTGAATTCAACTCTTTTTATGCATTAATGGATCAATTACACAGTTTTAAACAACTAATAAACTTAACATTACAGATGCGTGTCAGTTAAACAGCAAAGAAATCTGTATATTGTGCATTTGAAAAAAATATTTATTTCATAATGATATGTCACACTATTTTAAATACTTATTATCCAATGAAAGGTTAGATTTTTGTGAATTTATTTAATAAAAGATCAAAAGAATTAACAATGCAGATTAATTTTCACAGCCTTCTTTGATCATATTTACCAAGGGTACCAATACTTTTGGCCATGACTGTATTTCAGCCATGTACCTGCTTGAATCATTTTAACTGATTATAAGCAATTTGGATAAATGCATTTTGAACATGATTGTTTACACAAAATCAAAGTCAATAACAAAATATGCCTTGATTTTTTTAAGTGCATGAATCTGACCCGTTTCATTTATGAACTGTATGACTTACAAATACGCAAAACATTCAGTTTATTAGTTTGTTTATCTTAATACTATGAAATTCAAACAGATATGCAATTCATATATATCCTAAATACTTTTGGCGAGTTTTTTTACAAGTCAAAACTCGAATTATGTACTACATTTTATATTAAGTATTGACATTTGTTATGCTCTTTTATTTGAGTAACGAGGAAGTGTTACACATTATGTAAACTGCAAATGTGTCTAAAAAAGAAAACCCCCTGAACACATTGGCAGGATATGTTTGATAGGGCCGCGTGCATCAACACGTCCGACAGCAAGAAGTGGTGATCTGATCTGAACTCTGATCCTGATCATGATTAATCGTTACCCAAGCCTGTGTGTGGATGATCATACTGTGCTGTTCTGAGAGTTTCTCTCATTACACAATCACTCATTCATAACGCTTACATGCTTCCTTTTTGTAGATGAGTGTACAGCTTCCGGAACAAAACTTCCTTTAGCAGCTCTCTTTGTGCGCAAAACTGATTTTTACAATATATTTTACCATATATACTTATTTTCATCATATATTTGATAAAAATACATGTTTTATCATTATAATTTATGCATTCTGACTTGCAACGTTTTATACCTTTAAAGGAACAAAAAGAAATACATACTGTAAAGAAATTGAAGGCTATTTTAGGATTGGTTAATATTACTTTGAAGCACCCCAAATATAATAATGCATTCTTATGACTGTCAAAGACAACGTTTGTGATTGAACATAAAGCAGCTCAAATACATCAATCAAGAGTGTCATTGATCAATCATTTGTTTTGTGCATTAAATGTGTTTTACACTAAGAAAAGAGAGTAAATATCATGTTTTCAGCACTCATTTGTATTAAACGCTACAGGTGTTTGTACAAATGTATTATTCAGGGATTATAGTAATTTTCTGGATATTAAAAAATATATATATTAAAGCTTAAATTAAACTTTAAAACATCTTAAGAGTATAAAAATAAATAGAAAAATAGAAAAATGTAAGTTGCTTGTATTTCAAAAGAAAAGTCAAAAGAAAAGTGTTGATTACAATAATGAGAATGCATGCTACAATTATATATTTACACACTTTACAGTCTCAAAAACAGGCTTCAATGAACGTATGCATTTATTAAAATGCATTTATTTATGCATTTTTTTTTTATTTCGGAGGGAGAAGTGAGCAGGGCACTGTTGAGGTGGTTAAGGTTGGTTGCACAGTATTTAACCCAGTCAGCCTGGGCTCTGAGGGTAAGAGGGTCACAGGAACCCTGAATGTCACGGGGCATTTAAAACGCCCCATAGTTCACGACAAAAGGCAGATTCAGCGTTTCCTACGGCAGGGTTCCTCTCCGCCTACCGAAACTGCAGCACATTCCAGCATCTTCCTACACAGTGACTCCGAGTGGCCCCTGAGGGCCCCGGGGCAAACGCATGTGACCTGCCAGGATATCTCAGTGCAATTAAGCACTGTTATCCTGGTGTAATTAAACAGTTAGTCAAGATGATCTCCTTCAGGGTAGCAGCACCCGAGGCACACTTCTTCATGCCAAAGCGTGTTAGCACATGAAACTGAGATGCATTCATTTAATCCCATTTATTTTACACTTCACTGGGTCATAAAGTTTTTGTTTATCATTTAAATACACACTTTTTTAATAAATGTAAATAAAAGTAAATAAAGAGCTCTTCTCAGACACTCAGTAAATAATGATAATTGGTTTTGTGTGTGTGTGTGTTTTACATTAAAACTTGTGTCAAGGTAAATTCTTTTTAATTGTAAAAAAAATACATGATTTTAGTATGAATTTAACTCTCATAACCAAATTGCCTATTATTTAAACCTTTTCATAACCCTACTACGCTCAAGGCTTGGCCTATGAATATTAATTACGCAAATGACGTTCACATAAACGGGCCTCGCTGATTGGCGAAAGGACCGCTTCTGGTAAGCGGCAGCAAATCTGGTAAAGGACTGGCTTATGAATATTAATTATTGACTGCAACGTTCACATGAATAAAAGTTAATATTCATAACCCAATCCTTTACCATGGTAGAAGTGGTAGTTTCGTTTCGCTGGCTGTCCAACAGGTTTATTAAGATCTGAACTCACCTTATAAACTTTCCCGAAAGCGCCGTCGCCCAGTTCTCCGATAATTTCCCAAATGTCGTTTGGATTTACATCCCGATGAACGTGCTTGTACTGTTTGGTTTTCTTCTTCACTTCAATTGTAGGAAGTCGGAGAATCTTGCCGAATTTAGCAAGAGCCATTTTAAATAATAGAGACACAAATGCTAAAACAAAAACCGATGATGTAGTTGATGAATTAGTTGACTTCGAAAAAAACAAAAGCGTGCGAGCTCAAAACTGTCCAAAACTCCACGGAAGTAGACACCTTCATCATTTAAAGTAACAAAATCGCATCAAACTGTGACAGACGTATTCCCCTCCATCCACGAGCAAAGTGTGCTGTCAGAAGCGACTGCAGCCCTCATGTTCACCTGCTGCCGCGAGAGACACGGAGCCACGCCCACCGAGCCGAACTACACCAGCATGGGATTTGTAGTTTTTAAAGCCTACATTCGCGTCATAACTACAGGCGCTGCCTGCAAGCGATATTACAAACCATTTTAGTGAATTTTCATGAATCTTAATGGTTGTACAAAATATATATCAGTCTAATCGAGACGCACATAAAAAGTTTAAAAGTAAAAAAAAACTGTTGCACACAACCCCCACCTAGTGGTCATATATGGTACAATTATTTATTAGAGAACGAACGACAGGTAAAAAAATTATACAAAAACTGCATGTTTAGAATATACATATTTAAAGCAATAAGCATTTAATAAGTAAATATTGTATATGCATGTTATATGGTTCACTGACTTGACAAATCTTTTAAACTATTTCAGTTCATATTATATGACAACATAATGTTTTCAATTTCTATTTTGTATAAGTATTTTTTTTTATAATAATTATTATTATTATTGAAATATTGCTAAGATTTGAACAATTCTGTAACCTACATCAAATCAAAGTTAAATTGGCATAACCTACCAGCATGCAGGATACTATCATGTGTAAGAAACACAATAACAACAAAAGCATTGAAATCATGATTATGTTGTCCATGTTACTGATTATGAATAACATAAGAGGAATAAGGGTTAATAGTCTCTTTATGAATTCTTTCTCTAAACTCCGGTGACGTCTGAAGTGATTCAGCCTCTCCATCCTCTGCGATGTAATGCCTCACAGTTATCATGAGTGTAAACCAACTCCTGAATCACAAAAACAAGCCTTTAATGAAACAAGTCAAAGTTTCAACTTGGTTCCTAAAAAAAAGCAAATGAAGCGCTTGCCCTACCCCGGGACATTTCTGTGTCATGATGATCTGGAGCTGGCTGATCGTAGCACGAAGACTCTGCACTTTCCTGGTGTAAGAACATCTCCGATCTCTCAGACCGTCGAGCAGAGACAGATACGAGCTCATCGTGGACAGCACACACGCGTTCTGACAGTACAAACACAAAACCAGCCAATCAACTGCTTCATACACAAAGAGGTGTGTGCTGAAAGTTACTTTACATGGCAGGACTCACATGGATGTTGATGTAGAGGTGGGGCAGGTGAGCTGTGCATCTGTGCTGCAGCAGAAAACACATGAGAAACATCAGAGCTCTGCTGTACTCACCTCAGCTCAGCTCAGCTCAGCGGGATGGACTTACAGTTTCGTAGTCAGTCTTGATCTGGGCTGCTCTCTGGGTGATCTCTCTGGCCATGGTCAGGACTTTGGAGTAGCAGGTGGGTGGGATGGGATAGGGCTGAGCCTGGAGCTCCGGGACGGCCAGAAGCAGGAGCAGTGTGAGAGAGAGCATGCTGTCTGCCGTCCGTCACCAGCACTGCTGCATTTATACACCACAGACATCTTGTGCTCATTACTGAAAATTACATGATTTATCAATCACTTAGGCTGGAATTCACGTCGCATTTCTCTCAGCCAAACGTTTTCTGAATATGCACAACATGCAAAACAACACAAAACAGCATAACAACTGTTAACAATAAAGGATGCATGAATCATTTTAATATTTAGATTTAGATTCATTTCCACCACAAACAAAAGATGCATGCAAAGTCTTTGTAGGGTTTGCAAATAAAAGTGCATCATTTAATCATTTAAGTTGTGGAAGTGACATTTGTTCATCACAATCCAGGTAATAAATAAATGCATGCATATGCATAGAAGTTCATCAATTAATCACAGAATTCTTCTCTGTTGCTTGTAAAGTACAGACAGAATGAAGTGTATTTCACAGAAGCTAATTTTTTTCTGCATCAAAAGTCTCTATAATTGCAGAAACACTCATCCCACAGAATACTGCACTGCAAAAAAACTTCGCTCTGTTTTTAGCCAAAATATCTCATAAATCTTAAATCAAGAGGTTTTCTTGACAAGTAAATGTTTTCTTGTTTTCAGAAAAGAAAAGGCAAAATAAAGTGAGTTTTTGCTTAAAACAAGGGACCAATGAGGTACACGAAACAAATCTCACATACAGTGCCCTCCACTTATATCTGCACCCTTGGTAAATCTGAGCAAAGCTGGCTGTGAGAGTACATCTGCATTGTTTATCCTTTTGATCTTTGCTTCAAATGTAATAAAATCTAACCTACCATTGAAGTAAAACAATTGAAAATGGGGAGAAAAGCTCATGATGAAATAAATGTTTTTCTCCAATACTTGTTGACCACAATTATTGGCACCCCTAGAATTTTAATGAGTAAAAAATCTCTGAAGTATAATCCTATTCATATTCACAATCTTGAGCTTATTATCATCCAGTGCTGGTTTCCTGTTTCACTGAAATATATATAGGAGGGAAAACAAAGCCCAAAATCCCTTAATCATCAACACAATGACAAAAACCAAAGAATATCTTTCTAATTTGCTGCAAAAGATAATTGAGCTTCACCAATCAGTGAAGTGACTTTAAGAAAAGAGCTGGAGCAGTGAACATTTCCATTTCTATCATCAGAGAAATAATTAAGAATTTCCAATCAACATACAATGTTATGAAGCTGCCTGGAGGGGGACGTGTGTCTCTATCCTCCTAATACACGGAGAGGAGCAGAGTTTGAGTGGATAAAGACTCTTCAAGGACCACAGCTGGAGAACTGCAGAAAAGAGTCTCAGGGTCAGAAAACCTTAAAAAAACAGTCAAACAACCCCTATATCAGCACGTGTTGTTCAGGAGGGTTTAATAAACATTCTCCTCGCTCATCTCCAGCATCTTCAGATGTCAGACAGGACTGGAACTAGGGAAAAAGGGAACTGGAAAAGGGATAAAAGGTCCTGGACATCTGGTTTAGACACATGGCATCATGGATAACAAACCAATAATTCACTGAGTGACATCTTTTCTCTTTTCAGGTGTTCTCCAAACTCTTGTTGTTACAGGAGAAAACTCAGAGCTGTTATCATGGGAAAAGGACGTAGCAATAACTGGGTGCCAATAATTGTGACCAACATGTTTTGGAGAAAAATAGTTATTTCATCAGGAGTTTTCAATTGTTTTATGATTTTTAAAATAAAATATTAAAAGGATAAACAATCAGATTTATTTTTGTTTTTATGATGTGTTTCATGAGACTCATCCAACACAGTGAATACAGGCTTGAGAGAGTAAGAGCCAATGATATCTGGAGAGAATTCTGGCTTCTCCAGGGAAACATACAGTGTAAATGAATGCAGTTGAGTTGTGTGTCACTAGATGGCAGCATAAGGTCTGCAGCAGGTTTATTGACCTTCAGTAAGGCGCTGTAACGTCCTCTCCTCCTCCTCCTGAATAAAGCACACTTCTCTGGTTTAACAAAGACAGCAGCTGATGAGTTGACCTCAGTCAGAGGAAGCACGCATGTGTTCAGTGTGTTATCAGGGAGAGGGACTAGTGTGTTTGTAAATGCCGGTTAAGCTATAAAAGAGCTGTGTTTGCATCAGGCATCTAATCTTGTAAAGTAGTCAGCGGTGCCAAGAGTGTAATGGTGATTTGGCTGGATTTTGAGAGATCCTATTGCTCTGACTGCCTAAACAGGATTTCAGTCCGGAGACTGATGACCCAGAGCGAATTCATTACAGCCTCGTATGTCTAAAAAGGATGCTAAGCAAATATCTGCCAAAATTCACATGACCTTGTCCTTCACTTACACAAGTTTGGTCTGCAATGACTGATGTGCTTCTATTCTATTACATAATGACCATACCACATCAGTATATATATATATATATATATACAAAAAATGCTCCTGCATTTGTTTGTCTCACATGATAAGAGACATAACAGGAGCAGGCAGAGCAGCATCAATGCATTTTTATACAACAGTTAAATAAAAATGAATGAATCGGCTGTTTGAACAAATCGAATGAATGAATGACTCATAAATACATTTATTGCCACCTGCTGTTAGTTTTAGTTTATTTTTCAGAGTCCCATTTTTTACCAAAGAAAGAAAGAAAGACTGTTGTTGGTAGCTAAGCTGTTTTTGAGCTGTTTTAGGGATGAACCAAAAATACTGAGCTCTTTCTCAAGTTATCTTCTTTTAGGTTATATAGTTTATGTGTATTCAATTTTATATTGACTCAAATAAAATATTTCCTTCTAAAACTACTTGTAATAATGTCTACTTGAACCTTTATCATTTAACACAATAAAGGGTTTAAAATGTTTTTCTTCGTAGATCTTGTGTGGGTAATTTCAGTCAAAGATCATTTGCGATTAATTAAACGACACATGTAATTAATTAGATTACAGATTTTAATCATTTTACAGCCCAACATACAATGCATAAAACAAAGCATGATGTTTGAATCATGAACAGTAGCCTGGTCAAAAACAACCGACACTAAACTTGGCCAGAAAGGTCAAATAATCTAATAATTTAAAGAGTGCATGAACTTTACACGTAATATAATAAAGACCATAATAATATGACAATACAGCGTTCTCTTGTATTTTTTAATGTATTTTTTCCACATGATTTATTATCCTTATTATCATTTATTTATGTATTTATTGCAAATTGGTTACACTGCATTGATGAAAGTGTTTTATTTTTCTTTTAGAATGTCTATAATCCAATATAAACGTGCATAAATAATGTCAATGTTTAAAATGCATTATAAAAAGCCTCTGACGAGAGCAGCGCACTATATTGCGTACCGACATTAACCACATTATGCATGAACACACTTCCACCTTCATCATCGTCATCACATGCGATGCACCTCAGATCTGTAGCCAGACGCGTAACGACGCTTTTATTCAACAGTTGAGGACGTGTGTGTGTGTGTGTGTGATGCAGCCAGAGCGTGTGTGTGTTCTGCATCAGTGTGTCATTGACTCCGCTTCTGCAAGGATCTTCTCGCAGCATTGCGGAGAGCGCAGAACTTGTGTGGGATAGTCTCACCTTTACGCTGCGGTCTCGCCTGTCACCATCGCTTCGAGGATCGCGGTTATTCTTCAGCTCGAGCATTTCTAGCATCCTGTCATACAAAGCGGTAAGTGTGTGATTTCCCATCATTTTATCATGTCAGCTACAGGTCTATACTCGTACATGTCGAGCACTGCACTTTACATTATACTCTTCATCGCTAGAAACTATTACAATATATAATCAAATACGACTTGCACACTGTCCTATTTAGTGTAATATTTTAATAGGGGCAACTTGTCACACTTTTGTGCAGTGAATATTTTGTCACGCTTTAAGAACAAGTTCTCACTTTTAACTTTAAAGTACGCATATTACTAGCATATTGGCTTAAATCACATAATCATTTCTTATTTTGCATGATCATATTTTCGATACCTTAATATAAAATAACTATCTTGCTAACTATTAATATAAGATAAGGAGTTTATTGAGGCAAAAGTCATAGTTAATGAGAACTGGATCTTAAAATAAAGTGTGAACACATATTTATGAAGTGAGGATTATTTTAGTTATTTCTTGTGCATATGTATATTTTTTTTTACAAAACTCAATTCATAAATGAATTAATAATCCGTATTACACAACAATAATTACAACAAAACATAAACAATATTTACTCAAACTTTAGACAGTTGTGATCAACATTTTAAAAAAGTATCAAAATTAACTCGTTTATTTTTTTTAAGATGTAGCAACTTTATACCAACAAAAGTCATTTTTTGCTACTAAATAATTAAAGAACTTTTACAGTAAAAGCGCTTCTGTATAAAGCGTCATTTGTACGCTCGCTCTTCACGCTTCGCTCTGTCCCTGTCACAGCTCATCAACAGAGGCATGTATCCTTATTAGCAAACGCAGAGGATGTTTCCATTTTAACCCGGAGATCTTCACCTCTGCAGAAGTCATGGGACTCAGTCAGTCCAGCAGGACATCGGTCAGTGATGACCCAGAGGAGGGTAAGTGTGTTCCTGAAAAGCTAAACAAGCTGTTCCAGTTCCTTTAGTCAGACAGAACACCATCAACACACTATAACAGCAACTACTAAATGAACGCCAAACTAAAGAACTAACATCTTTGTCAGATGTTGAAATGACGTCCCCTTACAAGCCAGAATGAAAGTTTTTATGACGTCTTTTAGGGACGTCTTTTTGATTGTTTATTTGGCCCAGAAGCAGTATAAACAATGTCTGTGCAGTTGATGTTATACAAGTTGAATGTAGGTCCACAATGACCACGTTTAACTAAATTTGATCCATCTAGAGACATATGTATATCCATACTGGACGTCCAAAAGACGTCATAAAAACTTTCATTCTGGCTTGTCGGGGGACGTCATTTCAACATCTGACAAAGACGTTGTTCGGTGGGTTATAACATGTTTTCTATGTTCAAACACTGAAACTGTGTTTAGCAGAACATTTATTTATTTGAGTTTAGAGCAGGGACATCTACCTGAGCGACCAATGGCAGACATGTTAAAATATGCCACATAATTCCATTCTATCATCATTTATGTTGTTTGTGCTCCGAACTCAGCAGAATGATTGAACTGCTCTTTTCTGCAAACTGAAAGGATACTACTGTATAACCAGAACAATCCACCTCTAACACCTATGACAAGTTAATATCATAATGAAGAGATAATCCATGGCTAGATGTGCATTAAATGATTTGAATGCAAGAACTGTATTCGTGGTATACAGGCCTATATATTCTTATCTATATAGTGATATAGATTCAAATCAAACAATATCTTTTTGTACAAGAACGAGAAAATAAAATTGAAGTTGATAATCTTCTCAATCACAATCTAACCAATCACAACGTGCCATGTACAGTAAGTGTTAATGCAATGTGTTTAAAATGTATAATAGCATGCGTGTATGCACTGTGGCTTAATAATACTGACGAAACCATTTGTTATAAGAATACTGTATATCAGAGTTTGTTCACTTTAACTGGATTTTGTTAAAGTAAACCCTCACAAGAGGATCTGTAGTTGTTGACTGCAGAAAGTCATTTATTCAGGTTCTCGTAAATCTGTTTGCGTCTGCAGGTGGGTCTAAAAAGTTACACCCCAGATTCCACACCTGTGTGTGTGTGTGTGTGTGTGTGTCAAAGATAGACATGGGCCATCACATGTACAGTTATAGCAATATCCGACTGACCCATTTTACAGAGTAACTGTTGGTTGTACAACAGAGTGTAGCATGATCTCATGATAATTCCTACAATTTTGTTTGATAAAATGTACATTTGCTTATGTTTTTACAGGCACTAAAACGTACCATAGTTTTTCAACATATAAAGTTTTGGGGGTAGGTTCAAAATCTCTAAAAATGATAGAAATTCAAATTTCACTGATACAAATATCGTAATTACGTCTAAATTGTATGTTTTAGCAAAGTAAAAAAAACTGTTTTACAGTTTTATGCTTGTAAATGTAACGTATTAATACCTGCGTTTAAACATGAGATCAGGCTAGACTTTTCCGTATTGTGGAGGAAACGGGCTAGTATTTGTCAATCCAATGCAAAATTAGCTTTTAGCCAAAATAAAGCAAACATGCATTAAAACAAATCCAAAACATGTTTGAACTGACAAAACTAAACTAAATGCATGAAACAAATTCATAATATGCAAAAAAATCCAAAACTTGAAAAGTTAAAAAATGCATGAAGCCAAATCTAAAACCTATCTGAACAGCCAAAACAAAAACATACAAGTGAAAAATTTACAAATCCTATTAAAATCTGATCAAATCAATTTCAGTGCACGAGTAGTTTGATATGACACGCAGAAATAAAATAAACAAGATACTTGATAATAGAAAAAAATACAAAAAAATGTATTAAATAATTTTGCAAACAGAACAAAAGTGACAGAATGATTCAGAAGGTCAGATGGATGCAGCTCAGGATAATAATGCATGTTTAAACTTTAATGGGGTGCGTTTTATTGTATGCATGTGAAGATATGTAAATCAGATTGTTTAGAAAAGATGCATGATTTTTGTCCTTACCAAGCAAAACAAATATTATGGAGTGAAAAATCGTACCTGCATTTCTGTGCACGTGTGGGTTTATGAAGGGCTTGAAAGTTGAGTGAGAGCGTGTTCAAGAGTTTGAGATCTTCATTTTTGTAGCCTTGATGTTTTGTAGCTATACTGACTCTGTGGTAGGAGTTTGCTGTTAGAGATGGGGCATTTAGTATTTAGGGCAAGCTTATGACCCCTCTGGAAGTCGCTGTGAAAAAGGGTGTCAGCGTTCTCTAAGTGGCTGTCCTAGATCGTTTGCCCACACTCGATAGGTCAAAATATGTCCCTGAAATGTACCTTTAGTTTTTAAAATAGCCATGCATTTAAATAGAAGAGCATTTGGGCACAGATTATCAATTTCCCTTTCCTTCCCTCCGTAGACCATAATTCAATACTTGCATTCATATATAATATACAATATCTAACTAATTTTCTAAGACAAGGAAGAGTTCAAATTTAGTAAATATACATCCTCTTTATATTGCTTTCTAGATGTGTCCCCATTTCTAGCTGTGTAACCCCCCTCAGTTTAGTAATAGAAAGTGTAGTGTTAGCAAATTGACATATAATCCAAAAACAACAAAAACACAAACGATATACTCATCTAACAGTACTTCAGTGATGTGCTTTCTTCATGCTGTTGGGTTAAGCTTCTATTTTGAAGACTTTGGAGTATAGATTATAGTATACTGGGTAAAAGTGTTTTTGGCGTTTCCTGAAATGTGTAAACGTTAGAAGTTTGTCATTGTGAGGAACTCCTGCTGGTTTTGTTTGTAAACTGCAACAGAAATACTGCAAGCATACTATCTGAGACTTCTGTTTAAAATATAATAATCGTCACTGGTCCTTGACCAACCGTCAAGCTGTAATTGCTGCTGACAGCATACTTTAGACTGCCTTGGACTGCAGTTTCAGATAGACGAGCTGTGAGACGCGGTTCATTCAGAGGTCAGAAGGTTTGCCTGCATTAGATGAGGAGTGAGATTCAGCTCAAATGTGTTTTGGTGCATGCTAAACACATCATGCATTCATTTTCCAACCTGCACACCTCTTTAAATCAGACCTTCATAAAGAAAATAAAATCTACTGTCAGCTTCTTTTATTTACTATTCAGCATCGTAATTGTCCTTGGGAATAAAAAGTGTCAATCTGTTCTCAAATATGCTTCACTGAAATATACTGTTATCGTTCTACGTTCTACTTCAGCTTTCTTTCTATGCACCAATACAGCTTAGACATTTATATGTGTGTGTGTGTTTGGTCTACAGAAGATTATCTTGTAAAACACTGTACATTAATGCATTCATTGTTTGTCTCTCCACAGTCAACTTTGACCACTTCCAGATCTTGCGAGCCATTGGAAAAGGCAGTTTTGGGAAAGTAAGTTTTACTTTAGATTTACTAGATAAACACAACAAAAGAAATTGAAACCGGTTGTACTGAGGCCAAACTGAATTTTCAGCGACCTTCATTGATTGTGCTTAAAACATTGATGACACTGTAGATTAAGACCTAATTTGGTAGATTTAATTAACTCAGGAATAAGTGTGCTAGTTGACCTTAAGATGGGTAATGACTCGATAGTGTGGAAAGCCAACTAATAACGTCTATCAATGGCCTGTATTCAATACGTTTAAATCCTTCAGCCAATGTTTTATTTTGGGATTCTCTCTCTGGCAGAGATTTCAAAAGTTTAAAAAAAAGAGTGCATTAGCCATGATGCTGTTCAAAAAATCTACCAATTAGAGCCAAAATCAAGAGATATTTAGCTCAGCCTACTAGTTTTCTTCCAGTTAATGTCTAACCCTAATGCCAAATTTCAGTTGGGTGTCAGGGAAGGTCACAGCCCTTTTAAGAGATGTAGATAATCTTCATATTATCAGTCGTACAGCTCTCTGCAGCTCTCTCTGCAACTGAATGTGGGTGCAGCTTTTGATACAATAAGCCATACGATTCATAAAGATGGTATCTTATCTATAGAACATTTTCAAAGAAGCATGGTGACTTTGTTTCAACAACAGCTCCTATCACCAGTGGGGTTCCTCAGGGTTCTGTTACTGGACCTGTCTTATTTTCCTTACCATTCGTACAGTATCTTGATGATACACGAATGTATCTCCCTTTTGAAATCTGGAGAGAAATGTGCTTCTAACTTACTTTTCTGTCCCATTTGGAAGAGGTTAAGAATTGGATGATTCACAGGTTTGGTTATGTTAAACCAAAGTAAAACATAGATTATGATTTTTGCCCCCGTCCCAAAGGATGCTCAGACGTGTATTTAGGTACACAGTCAGCCTACTGCTATGACCATATAAGGAATCTAGGAGCTGTGTTTCAACCAGAATATATTTTTACTTTTAAGCAGACTCATGCTGTGCTAGAGTTGTTTTATCCAGGTTATTAACATCTTTGTCTCATCTGCACTAACTGAAATGTTTTTGTATGTGAGGTTCTGTCAGACCAATATTACATTCTTTCAGTTAATTCAGAATGCAGTGGCCAGGCTATGTGTGAATGCTAAGAAACATTTTGGATCTGTTGTTTATCTTTAAAGCAGTTTATGGAATTGCTGTCTAGCCTCATTACTTTTCATCAAACATTTAAGATCAACTAATAAGTTGGTTCTTACAATCTCAAAAGCTTATTTAAAGCTTAAAGGGGATCCGGAGTTTGCTTTAGAACAGTCTGCTGCATGAGATTAGAAAGACTACATTTATAAAGCTGGTGTTAAAAATTACGTCTTGTCATTAGCCTTTAAGTAGTTTGTTTTATGTATTGTATATCACTTTATGTTGATTGTTCAACACTTTGGTCTGCAGGGGCCATTGTAAAGCATAAAATATTAAATTAATTAATTAATATATATATATATATATATATATATGTTGGTTCTATTTTTCAGTTCAGTTGTCATTTTGCTATGCTTCATTGGGATTGTGGTTATGTACACAGCCTTATGCCTTTTGTTTTTTACTTAGATTTTCAAGTTTTCGCATTAATTTAAAGTTTGT